>MU188118.1:0-48984 GCA_016904865.1 Pissodes strobi | reverse complement strand
TGCCATTGCGACTTCTCGTCGTAGTCGTCTTAAGCCTACAAGTAAAGGTACTTATTGGCACCCGGCCAGCTCCGGCAATTCACTCTCACAGGCCTACAAGTAAACGGCATCTATTGGCTCCCGGCCATCTCCGGCAAAGGTAAGACGCTGCAGTAAGCTTTTCCGGTGGCACTCGGCCATGTAAGTAAACTCACTCGTTTACAATCACTCTCAGAAGCCAAAAGGTAAACAGCGTCCTTGGCGCTCATAAGTGCTATTTCCACTACACGGAGTTTAGTCTACCTATGCGATCTGCATAGCGTGTTTTAGAATCCATTGTTGCGTGTATAAAAAACCGTATTCTTACAAAGGCATCACTGTCATGCTAACATTTGGAAATGACTGCATAACATTCTCAATCCACTACATCTTGAGTCATTCTTATTTGCAAGAAATTGAAGTACATTGTATATAGAAGCTAAGGAGAGACCTAGTAAGTGTTTTTAAGTGACGTTCCCCCTGTGTTGGAAGATAAACTGCTAAACCATTGAACGTTGCTCGTCAATAGGTGAATATAGTGTACATAGTAGCTTACTGGGGACATTAAGGTAATATTTATCCTTTTATTATTGTTTGTATATTACTCTATTTAATCGCAGCGTTATATTAGTCAACCAAGCTCACATTGAGTGGTTCCGCAGGAACCTTAACAAACATTTAACTGTACTTAGATGCAAGATTGTGTTTATAATCATATACTTGTTTAGGATTACATTTGTTTATGCAATGCTTTAGTTTTTAAAGGTATTATTCTCGTATTGTGCAAGAGTGCAAGGTCGATACCTAGCACCGATAGATATTGTCCATATCATAGCACTGACTAGATATAATAATTTAATGTTTATATTTTGTTTATTTATGAGCTTTGAGTTGTTTTCAGGTAAAATAACTTATTAAAATATTCATATAATGCTAAAGGTTTTAGTTTTCTTTACAAATTCACTTTAGAGCTAGCCCCTATGGCAATTTTTAGTGCCTATGAGCATTCTCTGTTTGTTTAGAAAATCGACAAAGATCGAATCTACAACAATTGGAAGACAAGAGTACTGTCATCTTATTGGTTTTGGTCAGTAGATCATTAAATAGATGAGGAACAGAGATGGTGAAAGCATTCCGCCCTGAAGCACTCCCGCATTAACGGTGAATGTGTCTGAGATGTGTCCATGAACTACTGTACTAGACTGGTTTTTAAGGAAACTGGCAAGCTAGCTGCAGAGAGACACTGGCAGTCCGAGGGGGTGGTTTCCATGCATTTTTTAGAACAAGTAGACATTAAATGCTCTAAACACATAAAGTTTAAACATTTGCAACAAGAGTATCAGGTTTTTCTATTTCTTTTTACTTGAACAGTAATTACATCTTCGAAAAGCATTTGCTACTGGCGGCTGCTCAATAATATTTAGATTAGATACTTCTTATAATCTCAGTCGAATTGCTCACAGACTATTCTTTTGAAAACAACGCCCCTTCAGATGATCGTTTACTAGATCACACCCAAGTCTTTCTAAAAAATCAACTTTGGATACCGTTAGCTTGATAAATGATGTAGGCGTTAATAGCTGCTGCATTCATTGTGCAGTAAAACAAAATCATTGGCCACATGCATGTTAACCTAGCACAGTTGTAAGATGGCCAAAGCTTATCAACTATATCCACTCAGCTTTTGGCTCTGTTATACTCAACAATGACTTCGGGCTTTCCTGTTGTTGTATCAGAGAAATGCATAGTTGATAGGAATAGTACGTTTTTGTTTGCTCTTAGATTATAAGACACAATAGTTGCTTGCTCTTGGATAAGCGAACATACTGGTGTGCTCTGGCCTTTTCACATTTATAAAAACTGGTGAAATGTGTTTTTTATTCATTCTGACAGTTTCATAGTGAGTTGGTGATGTTCTAAAAGTTTACTTGCTAATTCCATGCATGTAAAGAAATGGTCCATCGTTGTGTCTCTTCTTGTGCGCCATATGGGTTGGCATATGGGAGGACTAAAACTATGCTTGAAGTATTAACCTGATATGAACCTTCGGCTTGTTTTCCCTACATATATATATTTCCATCGAACTAGTATGAAACATTCTTGCGCATATTTTAATGCAGCATTTTCGGGGCATATTTGGCAAATATACATACCTTAAAATTACTTTTACCCTGAAAGCTTGGAAGCATTTCATCTACTGTTGCAAAATGACAAATTGAATAAAATTTTGGCATTATAACTGTCGAAAAATTGTAATAACAGCCAGTTAACTAGTTTTCCTCTCGATATTCTCGCGTTGTCTTGTCATCAAAATATACATTACTTAGAAGAAATTTTAGACTACGGAGAATCTCGAGCGATTGCGTTGGATATTTCGAAGGCATTCGACAGAGTTGCGCATGACGGATTGCTGAACACACTGCCGTCCTTCGGACTGCCAGCGTTTTTCTGCAGCGGGTTTGCCAGTTTCCTTAAGAACCGATCTCTGCACGTTGCAGTTGATGAACATATTTCAGACACATTCATCATTAATGCGACAGTGCCTCAGGGCGCAATACCTCCACCAACTCTGTTTCTTATCCGTATTAATGACCTGCTGACCGAAATCGATAATCCTGTTTACAGTTTTGCAGATGATAGTACCCTTGTCTCCTAATTTAGATCAGAAAAACCTTTACCAGCGACTGAGATTTATCACTGCAGACAGGAGCAGATTACAACAATTAATCAAGGTCTGGAGAAAGTTCGAACTTGGGGCGACAGGAATTTGGTCCAGTTCAATGCAGAAAAACCCAAGCAGCCACATTTACCAAAAAAAACCAATATGGCGGGCCCTGACATCATATTGGTACGATCGATCATTCCTTCATTCTCGTCAATCGGACTAATGGGTGTCTCGGTCAACAGCAATATGTCCTAGCATAACCACATTGCTATCATCGCAAAATTAGCCTCGCAGAAGCTTGGTGCGCTATTTCGCAACAAAAAGCTATACACACAGCAGTAGCTCTTGCTCTACAAAGCGCAAATAAGATTGTACTTAGAATATTGCTCACACATCTGGGGTGCCGCACCTAAGCACACCCTAAAGCTGCTGGATTCCATTCAGAAGAGAGCTGTGCGTCTCGTCGGCGGCGACCCGGAGTTGACTCGAGATTTGGATAGTCTTGAACACCGCAGGCATGTGGTCGAGATCTTTCTGTTCTACGGATATTTTATAGATGTTACCAGAATTCAGCCCTCATCATCGCTTCCCTAGCAAGAGAGTTACGACAGACGGCAAGGGCGCACCCGTTGGTCGTACAACTGAAACTTTGAACTGGACTACTTTGTCTGGCGTACTGCATCTGTGGAACTCACCCCCAAGCCATCTATTTCCCCCTTATTAGAACCTACACCTATTCAAGAACCATGCCAATCAACATCTTTGCACACACACCGCTCGTCGATTGCCATAGGATGTTCCTTTCGTGTGTGTGCCTCTGACATAAAAAAAAATCCTCTCGAAGGTTGAGGTGTGTTCTCTACTCCATTTTTTTTCAATAAAGCATGATGTTGTTAAGTCTAGTTCTTCTTCATCAGAAAAATCCAGTTCAGAATCGATGTTGATACCTTGCGTTTCCACTCGGTCTTCATTCTCACTTTCGTCATCATCATATATTTCATTTTCTTGATCTGTTTTCACTTTATCAACGAGTCTTCGAAGTGTTTCTTGCTCCCTCTCAAAATCTCTCCAAGCCATGCTTACATTGTGCTATAAAAGAGGGCAAAATATTAAAATTAAAAATAATTTTTGCAATTCGTATTTGTAACAGAAATTATAACTGCGACCACTGATGTAGGAGCTAGGATCGCTCGGCAAGAAGGGAACCGAACGCATGAGCTCTCAATCGTATTGCTTCGTCTATTATCGACATTTTTCGGCAAGGTCGGTTTCAGGGTTAGTTATAGTAACGAAGGGTTAAGAGCTTCTTTAGATAAGCTTCCGTGTATCCCAGCGAGGAGACATGTGCATCATTACTAACTATATTAAGTTTCTATCAATAGGTTTGTTACTGATTAAATTTAAGTAAATTCTTTATTTCACCTATTAAATGGCGCCATGCGCCATCCAACGGTGAACTGGACACAATCAAGGATAATTTGGCCAATCCTGGTTCTTTGGATGTTCAATATTATTTTAATTATTCACAAGTGTTTTTGCAATAATATCTATGGTTCCGTGCATGTCTTTACTAGTCTCCTGCAAAGGAGGAGAATTGTGACATCGTCCAAGTAACGCCTGATTTTTATCACAAATATAAAGTGTCGTGAATACTCATAAATTAAGATATATTTTTAGGAGGGATAATGACAAAACTTTTCTGGTCAGTGAATAATGCGAAAATTTAAATAATGAGCATTTCTACAATAAATGTAAAAAATGACCGACCATTAACCTACATATGATTTCATGAACCTCTGTTCAAATTATAGTTTTCACGGTAAATAACAACTCTTAGCTATATTTAGTAACGTATAGTGTGCACGAAACTCTTATTGATAAACCACACGTATTACATGACCACATAAACCAATATTAAAATCATAAAGTGATTAAGGTCAGGGCTAGGAACCGATTGGGATAATTGGTGCAAATAATGATTGAAAACATCAGAATCTATTGAAAAATGGGCATCTCATTAGTCAGGATTGAACTTACAGTCTACTAATTAGTGAATTTCTATCCCTAACTTTGTAGTTGTAGTTTACCGTTTGGGCCATGGAAAATGCTGAGCAAAATTATGATCTAGCCGACAGCTTATTTCGGAATATATTTTGAACTACAAGCGAATTGTAGGTAAAGTTTCTATAACTTTCAAACTGAATAATTTATTATATGCCTTAAGGCTAAATTTATCTGCCAGGTTGTATGCTTCCTAAACGCATATCATTAAAAGTTCCCTAACATGGTAATTGCCACAAAACAATTTTTTTTGGCCGCAAGCTAAGAATTACTATTATACGTCCAAAATCATAAACATGCTGACACGATATTCATTATTTGTCAATGTAAAAAGAATATGTTTTTGAACATGAAGCAAGTGTGTCTCACCTGGCTTTGCTGATCAAAATTTCATAACTGGCCGTGTAAATCATGCGTGATTTAAAACATAGAATAAAATAGAATAGAATAGAAAAATATTTATTATGCAATAAAAAAATACAGTAGTATATTCCCATTACACAAAAGGCAGCATTCGCATGCGCGTTCTTACATGCTACCTACCTAAAACTAAAGTATACCTTCTCCTACATAACATCATTCTTGGGTAATATGCTTCATAATATGTTTCTTAAATTTGGTTTTAAAGGTTAGTAGAGAGACGCTAGAAAAAAGATGTTTCTAAATTATTTAGCATAGCTAAACTTTGATGTGTAGTGGAGCGGAATATCAAATCTAGTTACGTTTCTAAGACTCAATGTGTGTAAGTCTTGCCTAAGTACAAAGTATTCATACAAATAACATGGTTCATGTGAATTATAAATTTTTGAAACGAGAACTGCAAAGTGCAGCATGGCTCTTTCTTTATACTTTAACATTTCATTTTCTCTGTAAACTGGCGTTATATGATTAAACTTTTCAATGCAGTAGACAAATCTAATGCAGGCATTTTGAGCAAGTTGTATTCTTTCTTGATACCCCACAGAAAATTATAATACACAACACTGCAATAATCCATGTGCGGATATTTAAGTGATTTAACCAATGTTAGCTTTAGATGCTCAGGCAATACAAATTTAAAATCATAAAGGCTCCTCAACTTATAGTAAACCAGAGCAAGTTTCCTAATGACATGACCTTGAAAGTTCAAAAATTTGTCAAAAAGAACACCAAGATTCTTTGCTGACTCAGCAGCAGGCAGCCACCACCCATGAATATTTAGTGTTACAAAATGAAATTTTTCATAGTTTGCATCATTGCATTAGCGCCAATGATAATATAGTTGCCCTTTTTGGCATTCGAAAGTAGACCACTCTGAAATACTAATAAGATCCTCGTTCACCTCCTGCATCGCCCTACAAGAATCCCCAGGTGAAAAAGCACTCAAAAGCTGTACATCGTCTGCATACAGATGCATGGAGCAGAAACGGACCATTTTACAAATATCAGAAGTATACAAATTAAATAGAAGTGGTCCCAAGGTACTTCCCTGTGGGACCCCATGGTACATTACTTCGGACTCTAATCTCGCTCCATCCAGTTGCCCTATCTGCACCCGCTCCGACAAGTAATCCGCATATCAATCACAAAACCGTCCAGAAAAACTATTGTAGCCCAACTTGGAAATGAGAAGTTTATGATTAATAAGGTCGAATGCCTTGCTGTAGTCAAGAAGTACCAAGCACGACACCCAAGCTGCATCCATATGCCCTGCGATGCCATTAGTGATCTTGGTTAGTGCAGTGGCGGTACTGTGGCTCCGTTTTAGTCAAAATATATTTGTTCACCATATTACACACCAAATATTCCAACATTTTAGCAAGAATTAATAATACGGATATAGGTCTTAGATCAGTATATGATTCAGCCTTCAATGTGATATAGGCTTTACAATGGGCGTTTTCCAAACATTAGGAACCTCAGCATTTTGCAAACTTGCATTAAACATGTTAGTGACTACGGATATAACTTGATCCATGCTAAGGAGTAGCATGCTATAACTTATCTGGTCAGTACCAAAAGCTTTTGATTTTAAGTGTGTGAATGCACCCACAACATCTTGTTCAGAGATCACATCAAACTGGAAACTTTCATTTCCCAATCCTTCCAAAGTATTGTATTTAAAAAAATCAAGTTTCTCCTCCTCAATGGGAATAGTATTTTTAGTTTTTTTTATACTTATTAAAGCCTTTTTTCTTTAGCTTTATTATTTCTTTAGTTGTGTCAGTTATATATGGCTTGTACTCTTTTATTATTTTCAAGGTTGCATGCCTATCATAGACCTCAGTCAGCTGTCCATTTAAAATAGACACACGATCCTCAAGGGAATACCCTTGTAACACCTTATTTTCTAAATCTAACTGCTGCATATCTATGTCAAACAGCTACCTATCAAAGTAGCGAAAATCTCTATTAGTTATGGTATTTACATGGGTATTAGGTGCTGTAATTTCAATCTTACAATAAATTAACTCATGGGCTGTCAGATCCAGCATTTCCATAGTACCTGACACAGTAACATTAACATATTTTTCTACACATAATATATCAATCAAACTACATGAGCCTCGGCTTACTCGAGTTGAATCCGTAATAACCTGTTTTAAACTAAAGACACTCAACAGTGTCTCAAGATAGTTACTTTCAACATTTTTAGTCGTTAAATTTATATTAAAGCCCCCCAAAAGTAGGGTATGATTATAACAAGGCGATAGTTCAGACAAAGTGGTTTCAATACAGTCAAGATCCCTATATTTAGCAAGTATTGGCCTATACACTATTCCTAATAATATTGATTTACTTTTGTACATGTATTTAACCCACAATTGCTCTGCAAGGCACCCCTTTTCTGCACAATATTTAACTTTGTACGCATTAATTTATCGGAAATGTAAACACATACACCACCACCTCTTGATATTCTGTCCCATCTAAGAAGAGAGTATCCAGGAATAACTAATAGGATATCCGGATAGTCGGGCACCAGCCATGTTTCAGTGATTGCAAACACATGAAATTGTTCTTGTAGAATAAGGTCTTTAGTAGCTGAGAATTATGGAATCAATGATCGAATGTTTACATGTGCAATGTATAATTGAGATTTGTTTTTACTGTTTGCGTCAACGTGTGTCCGGATGTATAATTGTGTTTGTTTTATTGATATCCCACTTACCAGAACATTCACTTTTTTGACTGCAATGATACCGATATTTGAGGTCTTGATTTAATAATTTTAGGAATATCATTATAATACCTGATTTTAAGGTCAGACTCATCCTGGGTTTTCCTCTCTTCCAGCTCTTTCAGGATCCAATTTAAGTAGTTCCTCTGCGTTATAGTTAAGTCATTTTTAATATAGAAATTCTGCTCAGTCACACTGCGTTTAAGTTTTAAGTAAGACCTTGCAACCTTTCTTGACTCAAATATATCCTTGCTGGGCCTTCTGTTGTTTCCATACTTCCCCAACCTGAAAATTGAGAACTCTCCTATAGGCTCATGTTTAATTTTTAGTAAAACTTGCCTAACAGCATCCATCTCCCTATCAACTCTCATCTCTCTGTTCTTTACTTCTAGAATTCCAAAAATAAGTATGTTTTTGCTCCATCTTTCCCTTTCTTGTAATTCACTTATGGGGTCAACACCCATAAATGGCTCATCATTATTTTCTTTGTTAGAATTATTAACAGCAATAGTAGCAAATTTTTCATTGAAAAACTCATTTAAGTTCATAAGCTCTTTTATGTCACTATCATTTTTCCTGATTTGCGATTCCTTGATTTTTTAATATCAGCTTCTAACTTCTTAATTTTTTCGTCTTTTATTTCCTCTAACTCACATTCTATTCTCTTAATCTGCATATTCTTTATAGTTTTAATATCTTTTTCCAGCTGTAAGACTCGCCCTTTTAGTCTAGCAGATTCTTTAATTACTGTAAAACAGTCTACACAAATAAAAGGCAGTATTCTTTGGTCGTCTGAATCAATGCTCTAACATCAGTTACAATTTACGGTTTTGCATATGTCACAAGGAAACCCAAATAAGTCTGACTTGCTTTTCTTGAAAATGTATTCTTCATTACACTTGTTACAGGGATCCTAGACAGGTTCGTTGTTCGTCGTTTACTTTCAGTTCTGGATTGTTAGTGATACAGTAAACAGCTAGATATTTTAGTGTGTTATAATTTTTGTGCATTAGCGGATCACAGGATAAATGGATAGTTTTGAAAAAGATCAGCAACATCTTAGGTAGCTAATGAACTTTCCGAGGAAGAGTACGATTCCTTTTAGGCTTCCTCAGATGACTATGAATCCGATAGTAGTCATTCATCTTCGTACAGCTCGGAAGTAACGAATCCATAGTAAAAAATATAAAATATTAAATCACCAATAGAGTTTCCTGATGATGGTGGGGAAGGTTTTAGTAAGCAGTTTCTTTACAAAGCTGATGAGATATCGTCTTCCCAGAATGTAAATAAAAATGATTCAATTTCGGATACAATAGCAGCAGTTGTTCAACAATTTTAACTGGACAGCTCGGATGATGATGAGGAATTGGTTCAAACACTGATGTAGCAAAATGTTACTGGACAATACCTCAAGGACTTTTAGATTGATATTCACGAAAAGAGTGTTTTGGATGCTTTATTTGAGCATGTTGATAAGACTTCCGTTTTTTTCCAAGCTTTTGGTTGATGAAGATCTTATAAATAATATTGGGATGGAAACTTATCGTTTCGCCACACAGAAAGTAGAACCGAACGTACTAAAGAGAAAAAATATTGACCCTGAGGAAATTATGACATTTCTAGGTTATTAAATTTGGATGGGCTTGCTTCGTGTTCGTAAACTGGCAGATTATTGGTCAAAAAATCTATGTAAACCAGATGGTAAGTGTAATGTTGTCAGGCAATAGATTTGAGTAATTGTTGGCGAATTGGCATCGCTGAGATAACAAAAATTTAATACTTCTGATAGAAAATTATACATTTTAATAGAGGAGAAACCCTACTCTTTTTTAGTGGAAGGCAAGCTGTTACACGGTATATCAAAAATAAAATCACAAATTGCTATTATCTTTCTTTCTTAGAGACCTTTTTGAATACGGGTTCTTTGGCTCTGGCTCCAAGATGTAAATTGTACTCCCTACCAATAATATATATGCAAAACTTTATCGATTTATCTAAACAAATCAAGGCGTATTCCACAGCCTTGGGAAAAGAAATAAAATGGTACAGAAATATTGCTTTTGAAGCCGTTATGCTAAATGAGTACATCTTGTTCAAAGCAGTAACTGGACAAAAAAATGGCAATTACAACATCTAGCGAAGACATTTCTGCATCTCTTCCTTTCCTCAAGAAGACCAGGACGCTCGAACAGATACAAATACAAGTGAAATAAAACATATTTTAGAAGCTGCTTTTGATCTTCCAAAATATCTCAAGAAAGGGGAAGAACCGTGAGAATACGGAGAATTAAAAAAAAACTGAAAAAGTGAATATCCAAAATTGTTCCAATCTGTCATTACTTCGAGTACTTCTAGAAGCCTCTTTTAATTAAATCCGCACTGCATTAGGTATTTTCCAATTAGTTTTATTTATTGAAACATACTGGCTCCCAGACTATGTATTTATTACCTTATGAAAGTCAGCAGTCAGACACGTGATGGTCCAACTTTTACAAATCTGCTTTGGACCCATCGAATTACGATGTGTATTTAGTAGCTCCCAAGTACTGTTAGAGTTTGGAGCCGCAAAATTTCCTTTGTGTTTTCTCTTTGTAGGGAACGCTTGTTTCCCTTTCTCAACCTTCTTTATCTTAGCAATTAACACAGCAAGAACATTTAATACATTTATTAAATAAAACGGAATAAGCGAGCACATGTTAACATAAAAACAAACCTTAACAATTTAACAAGTGAAGAAATAACACACCTTAATTTCCTTAAAGCTCAATATGAATATGTTTAACTCTAAATATACTTAATTATGCCACCTTTCAAAACCTGTAGTAACAGCTTGGACCGTAGTACTTCATATGTACCATTTTAATTCACGAATCAGTTCACATATTATTATATTAGTTCAGAAGAAATTGGATGTGATACCTTCACTTATCACATACAATACGTCAGTTATAATTTAGGTATAACTTAACGTCTTAATGCTAACATATTATTGGCGAATATTAATTACCGAATGTTTTTTTTTTGTGAGTGGGATACGTTGTACCTGATAATTATTGCATTGTTCTCTTCTCATAATTAAAGCGGAAAAAATGCAAGCGAAAAACCCCAATATATGCGCATTTAAATGCATAAAATTTTCAGAATATATGCACCGAAATGAACAAAAAATGCAAATATGCATTTTTATTATATGAAAAATTATGAACATTAATGTTATTTTAAATAAAGCCAGAACAATTTCTCTATAATTAAACCCGTTCTTCAGAAATCCTATAATTTTTTACCTATACCACAGATTTATTTAAATAAATATAAATGAAACAAAAAAAAATTCGTAAAAAAAATTTTTAAATCATGGATACACACATTGATACTTACATAGCAAATTACAAAACATAAAATCTAAAACATAAAAATCTTACAGCGACAAAATATTATTTGCGATTATAAAAAAAATTAATATTACAATTAATAATTCAACAATACGATTGATACATTCAGATAATAGCAACTTACACAACATACAATTCGTAAATTAACAAACTATTCTTTGCAGTTATAAAAACAATTTAAAACTAAAAGTTTTTGAAAATTTTCCAAAAGAAAATTGTGTCTTTTATCTGTAAACATATGTTTAAAAATGGAAAAACTTCGCTCAACATCTACAGAAGTTATCGGACAGTATTTTAGTTTTGGAATTAAGTGTGTTTCTAATTTATACAAATCCAGTTCTCTTTCGAAATTAGTGAAATTGCCTACAAAAACTTCTGAAATATTTTTTAGGATTTTGAAGCGTTGTGAAGTGTTATTTTCAATTACTGACATTATTTGTGTTATAACCGCAGCCCCAACAGTACCTGAAACTTTTTTGCAATGTACCTCAAATTGATTTATTAAAGCCACTGAATCTGTCAAAGAAACAGAGGTAGCCTCCAATTTCGTGAGTGCTATAGGTACAAAAGAATCATTTGTTTAAATTTTCTTTCACTGTTGGGTTAGAAAAAAAAGTTTTTCCATTTATTAGAGCGGCAGAAGACGAGTCGTTTAGATCTTCGATAACTTTTTTAACTAATTCAAAGTTCTCGGCATAAAATATAGCAGCGGCTAACCAAGTTCCCCAGCGAGTTATTACTGGTTGTGGTGGTAATTGAGTATTTGGACAATTTTCCTTATAAAATTGAACACGCTTGCTTTTAGAAATACTTTTTTTTACTTGATTAATTAAATGATTTACCAATGGAAACTGGCCTCTTATACATTCTGCCACTCTATTGATACCATGAGCCAAACAAGTAACATGAAATAGGTTAGAATAAAATATTTTTAAATTTTGTGCTGCCTTAACCATATGCGGGTGCAGCATCAGATAAAAGGAGTATGAATTTTTCTGACGGAACACTGTCGGGCAAAAAAAAGTTGGTTAATGTTTCTTGAACAAATCTGGTTACACTTAAATTGTTGGTTTTTCCAATTGTTTGGATGCAATTAAATAGGATCTACCATAATCATTGGTTTCTCCTAAGACTCCAATCAATGCGTGTGCAATATATCTCCCACATGAGTCAGTTGTTTCATCAACCACAAGATAAAAATAAATTTCACCCACTTTTTTTTAATGTCATTTATAGTTTGTTTGTAAATGACATCAACACTACCTTTACGTACAGTTGACTCGTCCGGTATGTTAAATTTACAATATTTTGTCAAAAATTAACGTAAGTTGGGGTTGCTCAGTTTTTTAAGTGGTATATTGGCTCCAATGAATGCCTTACATAAGTCCTCATTGAACTGGGCTTGTTCGCTGTTTTTTGGTTTTTCTTCAAGACAATGTTGTATTGTTTGCTGGGAGGGTTTCCCTCGTTGCAATTTTCGCACGTTGAGCTGGTGTTTTGCTGATTTGACATGCTGATCCACAATAAATTTTTTATCTGCATGAATCTGTAAAATCCAAAAAAAGCAATAATTAATTTGGGTTTACATTCGTTAAAAAATCGAATTTTAAAAAATCTTTCCTACTTCTACCAAATAAAATATTTGCGTAGAAAACTTTTGTAAATACCTTAAAATTGTTAACATTAGCTACCAATAATTTGCTTGAATACGTAATTTATAAAAGCAGCAATCTCCTTATACCAAAAAACATAATATATCTTTCTTTTTTTACTATAAAATAATTGAGTAGAAATTTTTTATAAATACTTTAAAATTGTTAACATTAACTACCAATACTATGCTTGAATACGTAATTTATAAAAGCCAAAATTTCCTATTATACCAAAAACTTATATCTCTATTTATTTACTATAGACTGGAAAAAAAAATAAATGTGAAAATATGGTTTATACTCACAATTTTCGAACAAGCTGTACAAAACAAATTGGTGCCATCTCAAGTGAACTCCCGATAGATCTTTATCCACGACATATGGCAGTTAGTTTTCGGCATTTTAACAAACACTGGACAGACACAGACACAATTCACTTCACAAAACGAGGCACACAAGAACGTTTCAAGTAGACGATATCAAAGATATTAAAAATTGCCACCTCTTTGAACTATCGGATTCTGTTTGCAATATTAATTGCTTTTACTGGGAATACCCTATAGTGTGGGTTTATCCTGGGTAATTCTATGAAGTAGTAAAGTACCTCAGTCGCCCCCATTGTAATGTAATAAAATAAACTAATAAACACGTGCCGTGCAATAAACAAGCAATCGAAAAGGGACGGACAGAGTCTTTATTTGGCCAAAAATGCAATAAATGCTCTATTATTGGAAAAAACGCATGTTTTGTACAAAACAGACAAAAAATGCAAAAAAATGCATTTTGCATTTTCTCCGCTCTTTACTCATAATATTGTATTAGTCCAGAACTTACGGTTGTAACCAGCTTTATTCGCTAACCGCTCATTCAGCTGAACAAATGCCTGACTCACTCAGCCGTTTGTAGTTTTCTTCTTTTTAAGGGCATGGGTTAAAGTTTATGGCAGTTAGATAGAACGAGTGCCACTAAGTTTTTTTACTGGTAGAACTTTATTAGAAATTCTATCTGTCTGAAAATCGGATACTAAAATTTTGAAAAATACCCTGTGAAACAGCGTAAAAAATTAGAATTAATTCGGAATTATAGCCTAAAAACAGTTTCCAAAATAAACTCCAAGAATAAAAACAACCAGTTTATTTAAAAAATACTGCTTAGGTAGAATAATCTACTTTCTTAAAATTTAGAAGTTTTTCTCATTACTGATGGTTGATATAATGCTATTTATGTCACTGGTGGTAATTAATGTTTAAATTACAATTATATTAATTGTTATGGTAATTAAGTTTCATCTTGACACTCTAAACATTAGAAAATACAATAATCAAGTATCAATTATACGATTCAGGCCTGGCACTCACTGCGATTAAACTTCAAATCAAAAAGTAGCACTAGTTATGGTACTTTAGCAAGTCTCTGATCAATAGCTTAACCTTACTAATTACTATATAAATATATCAATAAATTACCTCGATACTACTTAAGGAGAATAGTTATCTTTAAAAGAATATTTTAATATTACCCAGTTACTATTGCTTAAATATATAACAATTTTAATGTAAACATTAGGGAATAATCCACTAAACTACGCTTAGCTTACTCTCTAGGCAGCTTCTAAAATGACTTCAAAGTGCTAAACTAAAAGGAACTTGAGCTCCTGCTCAATGAAAGAATTTCCCAGAACAAATGGGCATCAGTCCCTCGAAAAGACCCTGGTGAAATGACAAGCAATTTTTTTAGCCATGCTACTAAAAAGCACATGGGACGAACCTACCTTTTAAAATAATCACACGCCTTTTACACAGTGACTCACAACCACATAGTCGGTATTATAACAAAAGATACACGTTACTACGCCTCGTAAATCTAACAAACAAACTATCTGGTGACCATCCACCAACAGTTAAGACTTAATCGCCAAGAGGCACCTTCATGAAGGTAAGTCTAAACGAGAAGAGAGTGTCAATTTTATTTTCCTTCGATATATCCTATTCTCATGGGTATCTTCGGAAGGCGCTTGCTGTCAAACGGATCGGAGTACTGAAATTCACACGTAGTAATAAGGTTGCTACCATCGATACCACAATTTAACGGATACACAGAGAAAAAGTATAATATTAAGATACCTGTACAACGTTACAAGGTAACAACGGTTAAGTTAATAGCGAAGGTTTTAAAGTGGGAAACAAGTGAAGCAATATAATTAAATACCAAGGCGAGCCGAAAGACAAGGGTCCAGGAGCCGACACATAGTTCCTAACAACTCCTGTCGAACCTCCATGAAGTAATGAGAGACTTAAACTCGTTACGCTCTCTACAACCTATCGCCACATTATGATTCGCGTGTACGAACATCTGTATATTCCCATTCACTCAGACATCACACAACGGCGTACAATTCAAATTCAACCAACTATCATATCATACACCATAAGTAAAATTTCGGGAGTGTTGATCATGCCTGCGGCACTGAAGTCCGTATCATTTTTTCTTTATATCTTAAGCAGATGACTTTGAACTTGATTGTCTGTCTAGACTTTCTAATTATTTTTTAATTTTAATTACTAAAAGTTAAAGTTTGATATGGGACCAGAGCTAGTGTAACCAGGATAGCATTAAGCATGACCAAAATTAATGGAACCCATTTTTTTATATATAATTCCACTTCCTATTCACGTGGAATTGTACTTACCTGAAAGAAGTTGGTTAAATGATTTTTCTCTCCCAGATCGCTTAGCCGTTTCCCGAGTATTCATGTTTGCTGTTTATTTATTTGTTGTCGGCAGGCGAACCAGCGAATAATTTTTAGAATCAAGCCAAATATCTTGAAACAGGAGAACTCCAATATCAATAAAATAAACCCCCCCCCCCCCCCCCCCGTGACTATTCCAATTTGTCAATGGCCATAACGGTCAATCCCCACATCGTACACCGTTATATTAGATTCGGCGGTTAGGATTTCCCTTTATCCCTCATTAACAAATATGTCAGAATTCTGAAATTGTTAGTGCATTCCTCCATGGAACTTAGATTGTCAACATCGTACACCGTAATATTAGGTTCGACGTCTTAACTCACCAAATTACCATGAAAAATCCAACAACAATGTAGCTCGTATTTGATTTGCTCTAAGGCCTTGCAAATCAAGCACCGTACACCATCAGAGGTCCGGACGCTATAAAATTTGCAATACCCTATCCTATCAGAAAGTTCAATATCAGCATTAAATATGTTAAATTGATTTTTGTTAAATTCCCTTAATGTTGATATTAATTATTTCCTCCCACAGACTTGTAATCCAGCACCGTACATCCTCAGGTCCCAAAGCTGTAGATTAACACGCCTTTTTTGGGAAAATACCAATAAATAGTATTCCCCTTTAATTATTTTAAAATTTAGAATTTTCCATTTCATAAAAATATTTAATGGTCGGGCAGAGTATCATTCGTACCCTTAGAAGAATAATTTTTAGAATCTTATTATTTGCTGTTGGCTGCTATTTATATGGAACCTTCCCCTGTAACCAGCCAACGTCACACATCTCCCCTTGCCTTGTACTTGACTTACGGTCTCTTCACCCTTATTGCGTGGCAATACAGGAATCTAATTCCCTTATCAAAGCTCAATAATTTTAAGTAGTTCTAGCGAGACCAATGTAATCCCACGACTATGCTTGTTTTCAGCCCCCTTAAAATTCACCATCGGAATATTTTATATACATATTAAAATTTATTTGTTTTGCTGGTTTTTTTTATTTTTTTTGACTGATTTAACACTTTTCAATATTTATAACCCTAGACTAATGACCATATTTTTATTAATCAGTCAGTCTTTAAGTTAGCTTGGGTGAGTTGAAGTTCAAACTATTTCCCATGACTCGCTTGTATGCGAAAAGCATTTTAAATCTTGAGACATTCTTAAGAGATAATCACCAAAAAGTTGACCGAACATCGAGGGATTATTTTCTTTATAAAAGGCCTTAAGAACGTCCAAATGACTTAATATTAAGGATTACATTATTGGGTTTGAGATAAGCCTGGCAAATTAAATTCCTTTAGGGAGCTTTTTATTCATCTAGTTAATTGAACAGTTTTAGCAAAACGACAATTAATCAACGATAACATTTTTATAACTTCCCGAATTAAATTCTGCAGCATATAGGATACGCTAAAAATATCATTGTGTACAGACCTTGAGTCGAGATAAAAATAAATATTGAAAATATGATGCTGCCAATTGAATTACCATTAAAACTGACTAGGATTTGGATGGTCTAAATAATCATAGACGCACATATGTCAATAGATAAACACCACACTGGTTTTAGGTGCAATAAAAATTATATTTAACCTCTTATTTTCATTATGCGTTTGCGTGAGCAGGTTTGATGAATATACTTTTTGTATCATTTATGAAAATATGCGTATCATAAAACAGACAAGGTTTTTTATAAAATTAATTTTCTATAGTGCTGCAAAGGCAGAATCCAAGGTGCTGGATAATTTTATTAAAAAACCTTTTTGACATTCTAACTTTATTTGCAATACCATCATGTAATATATAATATATCAAGTGACATGAATTATGTGAGAAGCCACCCTGGGAATATATAGAAAAAGGCGATAAGGCCCATTTTGCAAGATCAGCATTCTACTTTAATAAATCCGCTATTTTTAGTCTGAAAGTTGAATGTACGCAGACATGCTAATTTTCCCAAGGTAATCGGATTAATCCGTGGACTTTCGTATCAACGATTTATTTATCGAACTTGGTGAAAATCTGATGCAGTTGTTTATGTGGATTTATTGCAAACTTAACGGATACCATTTTTACATTTCCTAGACTTGAACCCTACGAGTAAACAACCATTTACCGCACAATACAGAATGCGAACAAGGAAGACCGGCGGCACTTACAGAAGTCACAGCAAATGAAATGGTCGAACTTGCTAAAAATACCATCGAGGTAGTAACTCGAAAGCTTTTCCGACGATTTCCTGTACCAAAATCAACAACTTCATGGTATGTTGCAAAAAAGCTTAAAATATCGAACACGAACAAAATGCCCAAATACATGGAGGCCCAACATCAGAGGAGTCGTTATTGTTGCGGCTTGTTGAGTTCTCGTCATTTTGCCAACAAAGAAATTATTATTCTGGATGACGAAATAGTTATTTTTGGTACAAGTACCTAAAATGAAGTTTTTCAGGACTTCTCCTGAAAAACTTCATTTAGGTACGTGTGACAAACACTATTTTTTGTCATACGCTCCCAAAATTTTGTTATACGCTTTTTACAATTCTTCAGAACGCTTGAATTTGCAAATTTTCCATAATTTTTCAAATCATAATGTTCGAAAAAGTTAGCTTAGAAATTGATATCGTAGCAACAAGTTTATTTATTTGAGAATTTCATTCACCCGCAAAAATGTATATTTTAACAATTAAAATTACTATTTTGGTAGGTGTTTGATTGTTAAAAAAAATTATCGCGATAATTTTTCTGTCACAAAAATTATCGCGATAATTTTTCTGTCAAAGTCATATTCAACGAAATAAAGAAATAAGCATTCATTTAGTTCAGCTTATTTCAGAAAAACAAATCTATAAAACATTACAAATTATTTATTATTCAAATTTTGGCAATTAATAACACAGTTGTTATAATTAATAACAATGGGATTTCTATTTGATGTCGAGGGTTGATGGGGCGCCTCCATTTGTCCTTGGATGGACGTTCAGGCTTCACTCATTGTACTCACAAGTGTATTGTGAAACTCTGAGTTTAATTGCAGACAAGGTTTGATTGAGCTTATATTCGAATGACCTGTCATTTTCACTATTCTTGAAGCATCCCTTTTGTGATAAATGGCGGCTCAACTTTCTTTTAGCTGAAATGGGTTATGTAAAAACTGTGTTTTTGTTTGTTTATAAAAGGTCTGTCTGAACATAGAAACACAAATTATTTTTTTCGGAAATGCGTCATTTCCGTTTTTCAGACTTTAGATTAGCTGAAATCGGTTACAAGAAAATTAGTTTTTGTTTAATGTTCTAGACATTTATTTAGAGCCCAGGAATAAAAAATTTTTTTCCGGAAATGCATCATTTCTTTTTTTTTTATTTTTTTCAAAAAAATTTTTTTTTTTAGTTTAGAATAGCTAAAATCGGTTACATAAAAACTAGTTTTACCTTAGTAATTGAGACATTTATTCTAATCGCAGAAACTAATAACTTTTCTCCGGAAATTCGCAGAAACTAATAACTTTTCTCCGAAAATGCGTCATTTCCGTTTTTCAAAAAAATTTAATTTAATTTAAATAAGTTTAATTTAAAGCAAACTAATTGTGCAATTTGGGTCAGGTTGGATTATCGTAAGCGCGCTAAGAGCGCTTATTTAATTTTGCAATTTTGGGCTAGTTTAAGTTACGGTAAGCGCGCGAAGCGCGCTTGTTTAGCTTTGTAATTTGGGTTAGTTTGGGTTAGCTTGGATTAGTTTGGATTAGCTTGGGTTAATTTGGGTTAGCTTAGGTTAGTTTGGGTTAGTTTGTTTCAGTCGGGTCACTGTAAGCGCGCGGAGCGCGCCTATTTAATTTTGCAATTTGAAGTTTGGGTTAGCTGGAGTTACAGTAAGCGCGCGAAGCGCGCTTGTTTACCTTTGTAATTTGGGTTAGTTTGGGTTAGCTTGGGTTAGTTTGGATTAGCTTGGGTTAGCTTGTCTTAGTCGGGTCACTGTAAGCGCGCGGAGCGCGCTTACAGTGACTTTTGCAATTTGAAGTTTGGGTTAGACGGAGTTACGGTAAGCGCGCGAAGCGCGCTTGTTTAGCTTTGTAATTTGGGTTAGCTTGGGGTAGTTTGGGTTAGCTTGGGTTAGTTTGGGTAGTTTGGATTAGCTTGGGTTAGTTTGGGTTAGTTTGGGTTAGCTTGGGTTAGTTTGGATTAGCTTGGGTTAGTTTGGGTTAGGTTGTCTCAGTCGGGCGTCCGTAAGCGCGCGCAGCGCGCTTATTTAATTTTGCAATTTGAATATGTTGTCGTTTTAAATGTACGATTTTTAGGTCAGTGGAATTTTATACCTAGGTACTATTATTAAAAAATTTAGTTAAATCGAGTGCTTTTGTCGTTAAATTTAAAAATGTAAGAGCATTTGTAATAAAATATTGAAATAATTGTGAAAATTCTAAAAAATAATATAATGATTAAAGATACGTCACGCCACCCATGGTTACTAATTCTTAATTTGTCCAATGTCATCTGAAATGGAGAGCTCTTGTAACAAAGGCATCTTGGATGTTGCAAATAGGGATGTATTGTTTAAGGGACACATACTTAAAAATTATTTTCATTAACATTTCCTGAAAAATTATTATTTTTTAAACTGAAATTCAGTAAGACTGGTTAATTTATACTAGAAACGCTGTAAATTACATTTTAATTTTGCGGGACATAATATAACGTACAAGACTTCTTTTTTTAATTAGCATTTTTTTGAAAAACGAAAATAACGTATTTCCGGAGAAAAGTTTTTAGTTCTTGCAATTAGAATAAATGTCTCAAGTACTAAGGTAAAACTTATTTTTATGTAACCGATTTCAGCTATTCTAAATTAAAAAATAAAAATTGAAAAAACAAATTGTAAAAAAAAATGAAAAAAAAAATAATTATGCATTTCCGGAAAAAAATCTTTGATTCCTGGGCTGTGAATAAATGTCTAGAATATTAAACAAAAACTAATTTTTATATAACCGATTTCAGCTAATCTAAAGTCTGGAAAACGGAAATGACGCATTTCCGAAAAACAAAATTTGCGTTTCTATGTTCAGACAGACGTTTTATAAACAAACAAAAACACAGTTTTTACATAACCCATTTCAGCTAAAAGAAAGTTTAGCCTAAATGGCTAACTACTGCTGATCTATGCGAATGTTTGGTGTACTTAGCTTTACTATCTGATGTTATTCCTGCCTTTTCAGCCGATTTTGCTGTCCATTTAGAAATTTCG
The DNA here is from genome assembly GCA_016904865.1 of Pissodes strobi. Classification (NCBI taxonomy): domain Eukaryota; kingdom Metazoa; phylum Arthropoda; class Insecta; order Coleoptera; family Curculionidae; genus Pissodes; species Pissodes strobi. The sequence continues at coordinate 28,042 of MU188118.1, read as the reverse complement.
CTTCGTCCAATCGGCGAATTTTTGAACCATATACCGTTTTCTTGTCATTGAGGATTTGATGTCAAAAAAAATCTATTCGTTTTAATGTTAGGTCCTCTCTTAGAAACAAGTTTTTTAAAAAGTCTTACAGGGCAGATATCTAGGTTTACTTTATTTTGAATCAACCACTTACTGTCTGTTAAATGTCGAGCTCCACCTTGGGCAGTTTTCGAAAAAATTGGGTTATATTCAAGTCGACCCAAACCATCCTCCTTAAAAAATTCTAATAAACAGTTTGCAGCTTCACCGCCACAACAAGCAAGTTCATAAGAAACAACATGGAAAAACTTCTTCTGCAGCCCTTCCGGTGTGTTTTCATCCCATAATTTGACCATTTTCAAAAACTTCTCATAATTAAAGGCTATCAGGGTTGATCTTATTTCGTCCTTTTTTGTAACATTTTTCTGGTAGCATTTCGTTCATCTCTTGCAGGTTTGAAGAAAATATCAGTTAAAGGGTCTATTTTCCTACCGTATTCATTTAAGTACTTTTCTTTTAATAATTTCGCAGTTACGTTCCACAGAGTTTTTACAATGGCTTCCTTATATTCATCACCATTTTTTTTTCTCATATTGGATGCCCAATCCTTCATTATTACCACTAAATGTTCTTCAGATGTGTCCCGGTCCAAAACATATGCCTTTTCTTTGCAAAATAATTGGAACTGCAAGCATATAGACGACTTAGATCGTCTAGTATTTACTGGCGTTAAATTTGCGATATTTTGGGCTATATTATCCATCGAAATATTGCCGAAACGTGACATTATTTCTTGCTTGTTTGACAAAAGTTATTTTGTTATTTAGTTGCTAAGGACATAATTAGTAATGTTTAATTCCACCTTATCTATGAAAATATGACACCAGCTACTTTTTTGTGACAACGACGTTAAATTTTCATTCATTGCAAATTTGGTTCATGAAATTCTCCTACGAATATAACTCGTGCATTGAAAATTATGGGTAATTTTTGGGAAATCATCATTCATGCAATTTGGAGCAAGCAAAAGCATTCGTGCACTACGTGCACTCATGCTTTTTCTGGCTCAAATTGCATTCATGCTGATTTCCCAAAAATTACCGATAATTTTCAATGCACTCGTTATATTATATATGATAATTTTGTCATATCATTCGAAATTTGTCAGAAAGTCACATAATTTTTAAAATGTTCCAAAATCCGGAATATACTGCTAATAACGCCAAAGAAATCGTGTTGGATCTACTTCCTGTGAAGTCTGGTGCCATTTACCATAAAGAATATGATGCTTTAAATGAATGGAAATACGAAAATGGCGTACTCGTTGTAAATGAAGATGTATTGCTAAATTATTTCCACGAAAAAGTAAGTACTTATTTAAAAGACTAAATACTTACATAACCAAGATGTATTTTGAGGCTTTTAAATTAAAATAGTACCCTCTTAAATTATAGTCACACACGTTCAAACCGTCGACAGTTTGGTCGAAATATTCCATGCTGAAAGCAGTGCTAAGTGTTAAAGAAAATATTCATATTGACAAATTTCCAACAGTTATTGCGTTTTTGAACAGGAATTCGGTTGGTTACGAGCCTAAAAAGTCTAAGGTTTTGTCCAGAGAAGAGATCGATCATTTTTTGGCAAGTTAGTTTGTGGTGATGATTTTTAAATATGTAGATGGTTTCTTATTTCATTTTATTTGATTTTGAGGTTGCTCTTGTCATTGGCCTTTGTAGAGCATGTAGAAGAGAAGAATTGCACTCTCTACGAGTGCAAGACATCATAGAAAAAGACAACAGCTACCTTTTAGTTACTCTTGCTGATACAAAGCTAATATCAAAAGAGCGTTTCCGGTGATGTGCGAAGGGAACGTTGTCAATCCAGTTAAGTTGTATAGAAAATATGCTTGTCTTCGGCCAAAAAATGTACCATATGATTATGTCTTCATCTTTTATCGTAAAGGAAAATGCACTGTGCAATTCATCGGCATTCATTCATTCGGAAGTATGCCTTCGATTGTAGCAGCATTTTTAAAGTTGCCGATCCAAAACGAAAATACAGGTCAATGTTTCCGACGTACTTCTGCTACTCTTGCTGCAGATGCAGATGTGGATTTTACATCGTTGATACGCCTAGGAGGTTGAAGGTAAAAATATTTTCCGGTCTTGTTCTAAACAACAATAATTATTTAGGTCGCCCACAGTGGCGGAAGATTATATTGAAGAATCTATTGAGAAAAAGAAGAAAGCTTGCAAACTGCTAATGGGGGAAAAGAAAATCGTGGCCACTTCCACGGATGTATCACCAAGTACATCGTTCATATTTGCTCCACCTCATCAGAAAGTAAATTTACCTGCCAATGGAAAAGGAGTAATTTCGTTTGCAGATACTAGTTTTCAGAATGCACAAAATTGTTCATTTCATTTTCACTTTTTCAAATAATTTTATTAGTCGAATAATTATTAGATTACTTGTTAGCTTTTGATATTGTTAGTATTAAAAGAATTATGTAAGTTTTAAATTTATGTGATATTTTTATGTTTTTTTTTCGAATTTAGACATTCTAAGGAATTTTGGAACAGTCCGAAAAGGTTGCCATGACGACTTTTAGGGACTAGGACTAGGCCGAAAAAGAAGCATTTTACGGACTTAAATACGTCCGTAAAATAGCTACTTTTGGGAGCGTATGACAAAAAATATTTCACGTATTCGCATGCCGATTTACTAGAAAACGCAAGGGTTATACAAATGATATTGAGAATGAAAAAAATACAAACCAAAGGCCAAGTTTGAGGAAAAACTTTTAGTCTGAGTTGCGATGTCTGAAACGGGTGTGTACAGGCCCTATGTGAAACATGTTAGGGGCTCTACGGTGGACCAGAATATTTATATTCAGAATTGCCTTCCAAAATTAATAGAGCTTATTAATGTGCATCATACCAACGACAGCATAATATTTTGGCCAGACTTGGCCTTAGCTCATTGTTAAAGCAGTGGTCGACAACCTTTTCAATGTGTTGAGCTACTTTGATAATTTGGAATAAACAGTGAACTACCTAATCGTAAGCGACGTAAGCCAACCTAATTTGTCTCTTTAATAGCAAATAGCCAGAGGGTTTGTGATTGGATACGAATTAGAAATTTTTGCCAAAAAAGTAGGGCCTAAAGTATTTAGTTGCCCAAACAATTGCTAGCAGTCCTTTTTCACTTGTGGAGTAATTGCACTCCGTTAGGGTTCTAGATGCATATGCGATAGATAAGTCTTTACCTACAGGAATAGCATTGCTCCTATGGCGAAATTAGAGGCGTCTGTAGTGAGAACAAACAAATGGTGTCGAAAAGTCGTGATGTTGAAAGATTGGGTCATTTGTTAGCATTGTTTTACATTTTTCGAATGCTCGAAGAAATTCGTGTGTATGTTCGGCTTTCATATTTTTCTTGAAGCATTGAATTAATGGTTTGGTTAACTTAGCAATTTTTTATGAATTTTCTGCAGTAGCTTGTTAATCCTAGGAAAGATTTTATTTCCTTCGGTTTTTTTTTGGAATGGGTACATTCAGAACTGACTCGACCTTTTTAGGATTTTGTTTAATACCTTTGGGGGTTATAACATGACCTGAGATCGCCACGATTTTTTTTTTCAGGAATTTAGACTTATCTAATTATATATTTAAATTGTTGTCTTAAAGGCGTTGGAGGGCTAGTTTTAAGTTGGATATATGTTATTGAAGAGATGTAGAGAACATAATAATATCCTTCATTTATTGTAGACAAATTTTGCCTTGAAGGTCTCGCAAAACATTATTCATTACTCTTTGGGGTGTTGCAGGGACGGTTTTTAATTGGAATGGCATACGCAAATATTCGTAATGACCATTTTCTACGCTGAATGCTGTTTTGGGGACAGAGGAGGTGTTCATTTCTATTTGATCGAAGCTTTGTGCTAAGTCTAGGGTAGTAAAATACTGTAAATACTCTTCCTAATTATTTGTCAAAAATGTCTGTGATATTAGGAATGGGGTAACGATCGTCAATAGTCTTTTCATTGATTTTTCTGTAATCAATCACGATTCTCCATTTTTGTTTTCCTGATTTTTTTATAAACTATCCAGACAGGAGAGGATCAGGCACTAGGTGAAGGTCTTATTATGCCATCGAATAACATTTAATTGATTTGTTTTTACACTTCTTGCTTTGTCATGAAGGCGTTGGAAGACTAGTTTTAGGTTGGATATGTGTTTTTGAAGGTATATAGGGAAAATAATATCATTCATATATAGTAGAAAAAACTTTGCTGAAGGTCTGCAAAACATTATCCATTACCCTCTGAAATGTTACAGGGGCGTTTATTAATCTGAATGGCATATACAAATATTCGTAATGACTATTTTCTATGCTGAAGGCTATTTTGAGGAACAGATCAGGTGTCAGGTGTATATTTCTATTTCATGGAAGCCTGATGCTAATCCAGGGTATTTAAATACTAACTTCTCCCTAATTTGTCGAGAATGTCTGCGATATTAGGGGTAACGATCGTCAATAGTCTTTTCACTAACTTTTCTGTAATCAATTACTATTCTTCATTTATGCTTGTCTGATGATTTAATTTTGTTGGAAACTATACAAAAAGGAGAGGACCAGGGATTAGATGAAGGCCTAATTAAGCCATCGAGTAGCATTTAATTAACTTGTTTTTGCGCTTTTTATTTTGTCTTGAAGGCGGTAGAAGATTAGGTTTAGGTTTGTTATGTGTTCTTGAAAGGATGTAGAGAAAATAATAAAATCCTTCATTAATTCTAGACAAATTTTGCCTTGAAGGTTTCGCAAATCATTATCCATTACTTTTGTGGAAGGGGCTTTAATCCAAATGCCATACACAAATATTCGTAATGACAATTTTCTTCGTTGAAGGCTGTTTTGGGGTAAGAAAAGGTGTCAATTTCTATTTAATGGTAGACCGATGCTAAGTTCAGGCTAGTAAATACTGGCTTTTTCCTTAGTCTTTTCATTGACTTTTCTGTAACCAATTACGATTCTTCATTTTTGCTTGTCTGATTAATCGATTTATTTGGAGCTATCCAGACAAGAGAGGACCAAAAACTAGATGAAGGTCTTATTATGCCGTGGAATAGCATTTAATTAATTTATTTTGGCACACCTTGCTTTGTCTTGAAGGCGCTGAAAGACTAGTTTTAGGTTGAATATGTGTCCTTGAAGGGTGTAGAGAAAATAGTAATGTCATTCATATATACTAGACAGATTTTGCTTTGGAGGTCTCACAAAACATTATCCATTACCCTTTGGAATGTTACAGGGACGTTTTTTAATCCGAATGGTATACGCAAATATTCGTAATGACCATTTTCTACGCTGAAGACTATTTTGGGAACAGAGGAGGTGTGCATTTCTATTTCATGGAAGCCTGATGCTAATCCAGGGTAGTAAAATTCTGACTTCTTTCTAATTTGTTGAGAATGCCTGTGAATCTCTGTGATATTAGGGGTAAGGATCGTCAATAGTATTTTCATTGACTTTTATGTAATCAATTACGATTCTCCATGTATGTTGGTCTGGTGCATTGAACTATCCAGACAGGAGAGGACCAGGGACTAGATGAAGATCTTATTATGCCATCGAATAGCATTTGATTAGTATTTTTCTGCACTTCTTGCTTGTGTACATAAGGATAACGATACGATTGGATATGGACTGGGATATCATCAGATGTTTCTATTTTATGTTTAATTTGATTTGTGAAAGTTAGTTTATGGTTCGGATTATGCAGAATATTGGAAAACTGGGCTAGAAGTTTTGTAAATGAACTTGTTCTTCTTCATTTAGTAGTTCTGGTCGTATAGAAGGGAAATTATTTGTTTCACTAGGAAAAGATGCTTAAATATAATTTATTTATACTCGTCGTCTGACGTTGCCCTACTTGCATATGCAAAGTATCTCAGGTCGACCTACTAACGTTTATACAGCGTGAAATAATATTCGATGCCAGAATCTGGATTGGTTTTAAAGATACTTGGAATATATTAATTATCAGTTGACAAAACGATTATTTACTCAATATCACTACAAAATCATTTAGAAAAATTACGCAGACATTTTTAGCGCTTACGTGAATCTAACTGTAAAACCTAGTCAGAATTGGCATACTTAGTTTACATCTTCACCTCTTCTTTTTATTATTTTATACAATATTGACTTCTAACTAACATTAAATTTAATTTACCATTATTAACTACTTATCCATTTGGATTCAATATTTGTACGAGAAATTAGTCAGTTATTAACGTTTTCCGTGTTAAACTTGCATCGCTAATTAATATTCTTTAAATATTTTAATGCAACAATGTTATTTATTTACCATGTAATTAATTGTTGTGTAAATTAATAAGTAGCTAAATGACATTTAAACAAATGAAATATTGCTAAAAGAATCAGGTTATATTTTAGTTTCTAGAAAAAAGGGTACTGGTTTAATCTTGTTCAAAACATGTAAGTTTTTTATAATTTACGAGTGGATTCTAAAGTTGGGGGATATGCATGCTTAGAGGTATTGCTTCAGTTTCTCTTGGGTAAAGTATCTCAGGAAAAAACTAAACTAGCTACTTGGGATCTAAAAACTTTGTATCGATCGTGCAAATTAACAAAAGCAGAAACCGAGATGAAGGGAATCAGCTAGAATGTACTAGGAATGAGTGATATTAAATGGATGGAGAGGGATATATCATAACTGAAAATCCAAACGAATTCGCCTATTCAGGAAAAGACACGGCAGAATTGGACCAGTGATTCTAAATAAACTAAACAGAGAAACATTTGAGGTCAACTTGATACCTATACTATACGCATCCACAGCAGAGAGCTCTAACAAAGAATTTTAATATGATGTTGAAAAGAAGGAATTTTGTCATGAGTGGCAAAGTATGTCATAATTGCAGATTTTAATGTCACGGTAAGTGCTGAATCAGTAAAAGGCATAATAGATCCTTATTAGGGGATAGAAATGATAGAGGTAGTTGAGTTATACAATTCTATCAAGAAATTAAATTAGCTGTTAGCAACACTCTGCCGAAAAGACGCCAATATATTTTGAAGGCTACCTCAGATCGAGACGATAACATTGTAAGAAACTATTAGATATATTATGGTGTATAATTAATAGGTCTACGACACTTAGCCATTTGAAATCTCGTCGAATTTATTTTTATTTTTTATTTATTTATTTATTTACGGCAAACCATTTACAACAAGGTAATATACATAATAGTAAACTAAAACAACAAGTAATAATACTTAAGCTAGGCTACTAGATACTTCTGAAAACTTCAAATGCTATGATAAAAAATATAAAACACAGATAACTCATGAAACTCAATAAACATGGAACCTTAAAACCAAAACATAACATTTAACAACAATCATAAATTAAAATATCACAATCACTAAAATTCAACAGCATATAAACACCACCCATTTATCTCACAATTTTTAAAACATCTTTTTTAAATTTAACAGTTTTTTTCTCAAAAAAATTTATTTGTTTTGCTAAACTGTTAGCCCTACAAGCTAGACGAGTCATTGGTTCATTAATACCATAATTATGTCTATTACCAGTGGGTACTCGCAACTGTACCAAAGCCAATAACTGAGGGCAGTCAATGGCCGCATTTATGACTCTGTGAAGGAATGCCATATCAATAAGAATTCTCCTTGCTTCCAAAGATGGTAGATTTAAACTGGTTCGGATCCACTCATACTCATACTAATACTCCTCTCTCCGATAACCAGACCTAAAAGCTGCTGTTCTTAATAATTTATTTTGTACCCTCTCTATTTGGTTGATGTAGCAATGATATGAGGGAGACCAAACAACTGAGCAGTACTCTAGAATTGGACGAACCAGTGAGCAATAAAGCCTCCTAAAGGTAAATATAGAGAATTCAGATGAGGACCTCTGGATAAAGCCCAGCATTATCATAGCTTTTGATGTAATCTGATTAATGTGACTAGAGAATGTGATTCTAGAGTCAATCAGAATCCCAAGATCAGATACCTCCATTTTACAATTGAGTGGGGTATGGTCAAAACAGTATATAAAGTTTAGAGGATCTTTTCTACGTGAAAATGAGACTTTGTGACACTTACTAATGTTTAAAGACATCATATTCATACCACACCACTCAAAAAAAGAGTCCCGGTCCCTCTGAAGACACAAAGCATCCTCCAAAGACCTAACCTCCTTAAACAGCTTCACATCGTCAGCAAACATCAAGGCATTGCAGAATCTAAATCTCTGGGATAGATCAATTAGAAACAAGCAAAAAAGGACGGGGCCACAATGAGAACCCTGAGGCACCCCAGAAGACACAACAATCTCATTTGAGACACAACCACCAATCTTCACTAACTGAGACCTTCCAGTGATGTAATCATATATCCATGAATGAAGAGGATTAAAAATTCCCAAAGCCTCCAGCTTACTCAGAAGCACCCCATGGTTGACACGGTCAAATGCTTTAGAAAAATCTGCATAAAACGCATCAACCTGAGAGCCCCCTTCCAAGCTATTGAAAACATGATTAACATATAAAACCAGATTTGAATCAGTAGATCTGCCCTTAATAAAACCAAATTGTTCTCGATTAAAGAGGTTCTTAAAAGTCCAAGACAGCTTTTTACTCACCAAGTGAGGAGCTTTCAAGCAAAACCGAATAAATCCACTTTTTATGAAAATTGAGTTAGCGGCGGATACCGATTCAGTTTGTTAAAATACATCATATAAACCAACTATTAACGTGCAAAAACGAATAAATCCTCGTCAATTTCAGGGTTGATATTGATATTTTCGTGCAAAACCGAATAAATCCGCCTTTCGCTCAATACCGAATAAATCCAAATATATATTTATATTATTTATGTCGAGTGTCCTATTTTACCTAATTAGTAAGTGTGTATTTTGAACAATAGATGGCAACAGCTTATGGAAAAGAGTGGGAAAGCGGCGAAATTGTTGCATTTATGAGTAAATCGAGTTGAAAATAATGAGGCAATAACTCAGGAAGAAGAAGAGATGAGTAATGAGTGTGACTCCTTAGAAGAGGAGTCTGCATTCCATATTTAATTAACTTTTTGTTATGTAGTTTAAACTTCAAAAGATAGTTATTTCTTATTGTTTGCTCTTTGGCTAAATTTTTTTCTTAGAAAAAAATATTACTTTTTTGTTTAATTTGGGAGTAAACATTTTTTCAGATTTTTTTTCATGGGTTTAAAAGGATAAAAAGCTAATTTCCTTTCATGTTTGTCAACTACACATATTATGTTTTTGTTTGTACTAGTTTAATAATATTTTTATTAATGTTTGCTAATAAAGTTTTGAGCAAAACCGAATAAATCCAGTTGTTTTGAGTAAAACCAAATAAATCCATTTTTGTTTTAGTTCTATTTCTCCGAAATATTATTTTTGAAAATTTATATTGTAGGGAAAGTCTTATTATGATGCCTCTAATACTATTTGCTAACAAGATAAATGAAAAATCTAGTACTTTTTGCGTAATTAAAAAATCATCTTTTCCCAAAAATCGTTTATGGTTGATTTATTTGTTTTTGCTCGAAACCTCCTCAAGTGATCTAGTATTTTAGGCATCTCTGACTGGTTGCAAACTGCTCTTTAGTTAGAAGCATCTTCTCTACCTCCAGATTTAAAGATTGGGGTTAAAAAAGATTTCTTCCAAAACTTGGGAAAAATACCCAAGCTTAGAGACTTGTTGTAGATTGAAGAAATTGACATGACCAAGGTACAAATGCATCTCCTCAGAAAAAAAAGCCGGTATCCCATCAGGTCCTGCACTAAGCCTATCCATGCATCCCATTACGGCATTGAAAACCTCTTCCAAGGAGAAGCCAAGGCTACTCAGACTTACAGTGTTATCAAATTGATAGGTAGGAGTCCCAACCACCACCTCTGTAGAGTACACCTAAGAAAAATATTCAGAGAAGAGATTACATACACTCTCCGGGCTGTCCGCAAATTTACCGTTATAAGACAGCTTCTGAGGAAGACTATACCCATTTCTTTTGCTGTTAATATATGACCAAAAATACCGAGGATCATTTGACAAATTATTTTCGATTTTATTCAAATATTGTTAATAACATTTTCTGCGTAAAATTTCACACCGAGCTCTCAAATTAGAAAAATTGATATAATCAACCTTACTATTAGATTCTTTAAATCTCTTATGTGCCAACTTTTTAGCGACTATCAAATTCCTAAGTTCCAAATTGAACCACTTTGGGAAGATAGATGTACGGAAGCGTTTGCGAGGAACAAACAAGTTCAACATCATGTATATGATATCATACAATCTGGTAACCATCTCATCCACCGAGGCATAGTGAAACTCTTCATTCCAATTAATGAACGCAAAATTTTGATTAATAGAAGCATAGTTACCGTTCTTGAAGTCCCAAAAGTATTCCTCAAAATTCATAGCTTGGAATGTTTGTTCCAGTGGAATTTCAAAAGAAATAGCTGCGTGACTCAAAGAGTTGTCAAATATTTCATCAACAGCCGGAGAGGCCATGAGGTTTTCAAAACTACTAAATACCAAGTCTAGTTGGACTCCCTGACTATTTAATACCGAGTTGCTCTGAAAAAAGTTGTAAAAACTAAAGTTGTTTGCGATAACATTAGCAACATCATTTTCCGAGCATTGTAGTGTGAACCCCATACAGTCATTTCCCCATTTAGCCCTAGGCAAGTTGTAGTCCCCCACCAATATAAAAGAACTACCCGGATGAGTCTCATATAAAAACTCTAAGGTCTGACAGTGATCCTCATACGCACCCAAAGGCGATGGTGATGGAATGTAGATGCAGCCAAGAATAACATTCTCATCTTTCAACTTAAATGAAACTGATAAATATCCGAGTTAACAATGGGAATATCCATCAAATGCGCACCCAGATTCCTTTTGATTGCAATCATCACTCCACCTCCACGTCTCTTTGAAGTGTTCTGACCAACAACTCTATCATGCCTGTAAATTACATAATCATTGATACTAACCTCAGACTCAGAATAGTCTGGAGTGAGCCATGTCTCTGCTATCATTACGACATCATAACAAGTACAACTTACAGCATCCCTAAATCTTTGCAATTTTGTTCTAATACCACTTGCATTCAAATAATAGGCAAGAGGCTTAGAGACATCCTTAATATTAGAAACTCTTACCCTTTGTTTTGGTTCTGAGGAACCTCCGGAAAATTTTGACCAGCATCTTCAAAAGACTTAACCGAAAACTTTCTTAATACTATACCTTTAGGCCAAATTTCAGGCTGAATAAAACTGTCTTTTGAATTAGAATCAATAGAAACCTTAAATGAACTGGTATTTCCCTTTACTGGCAACATTTCGACTTTAACAAACTTGGAATTCGGACAATGCTTCTTAATATGCCTTTCAATAAATTTCGGAGACGTCCCCATTTTAACCTGGCCCAAATAAAAATAAACCGATCTATCTAAACAAGCAAAATTAACTTCACCATCCAAAACGGCATTTCCCAAAATAATATTTTTATTTTGGTGTTTGTGATTATCGTTTTTGTGGTTAGGATACCCGTTTCTTCTTCTACTTTCCGAATCCGTTTCTCGGACTTCCTTAACCGGCCGGACTTGTTCTGTTCCGCAGGTTCCGCTCGAATCGTTTTGCGACTGCGAGTCAATCCTTCTTCTTCTCCTATGTTCAACTACGGTGAACGGTTCCGCTGCGTCGACATCAATACCGTTCTCATGGTCGCTGGACCCGGGCCCCGACCCGCCAGCAGTAGAAGTGGCAACACTGGCGCTGGACTGGCTGGGCAGTCTTCTTCTTTGAGGTTGACGGGAATCAGCTGATGGTTGGTTGACAAATTGCGGTGGTGCCGTTATTCGAGCACTTTCATTGATTGATTCCTGGGCTTGTTTTTCAACTAAAAATTTCACCAAGTCCTTGTTGCTCTCAGTCAGAACTTTGGCGAAAGAATCCAGTTTTCGGCTGACACGTTCTTCAATTACCTCCAAAACTTCACGAAGGACCTTTTTACTTACGTCATTGAAGATTACAGATGAGGGAACCAGATAAGTACCTGTGTCTGACTGAGTAGAACCGCTGCCAGATACCTCTGCCTCATTAGAAAACTGATCAATGCAGCACTTACACCATATCAGAATTGTTCTGGATTTCGCTACAGCACACCTTATTTCCTGCGAGGAGATTTTGCTACAACTTCTACAGGAAATTTTTTTACATCTGTCGCATGGACAACCAAAAAGTAGGGACTTGCCTCCTTTAAAGTAACAGGTGTTGTTACAAAAATCGCAAAGTAGTTCACCATCCATCCCTAATTCCCCAGATAATTGTGAACTAGGAAACTGCTGCTGCTAAATTCGACAACACCGCGAATCGGCAACAAACATGTTAAACAGGATTTGCAGGAAAATCCGCTGAACAGACACAAAACTATTTAAAAAATGCACATTGGACACTTTCAAAAACACAATGAACAAAACTCACAGTTGAAACTCTTTCCTGGTAAGCGAGAAAACATCGATTTCAAGAGCAGAAAAACGTGCATCAAACGTCAAACGTCAAAATCTCCTGCGAATTTTCTGCGAAAATAGCCGAAAGTGAAAATTTTTCGGAAAGACGATTTGACGAAAGACGATTTGCTTAATGACAATTTGATTTTAATGTGTAGATCCTTGAAAGATGTAGTCCATATGCAGCATACTATTTCTGCAAGCTTCCAGAAATATTTAAAAGCTTTGTTTTTTTTTTAATTATTTCAGCTAAACCATAGTAAAGACCTTTGATGAAATTTCGTTTAACTGAAATTTTCTATACTTACAAACTATTTTTTTTAAATTTCTACAGATGCCCCTAAACCCAGAAAATAGTTTTTTGCCGCGGAAAGTCAATTATTTTATTTTAATCATATATATTTTAAAACGTGCTTCGTGCGCTTTAATATCGAAATTCTTGTTATTGTTATTTCAGCTAATCGAAAGTTGAGCCTATAAATAATTTTTACAATTAAATCTCAACCATAGGTAAACAATTGTTTGTTTTTGATCTTTTTAAAGGCTGATTATATCTGGGGTTGTGTGTAAATTTTCTCAAAAAAGTACTAAAAGCGTTTAAACGGCAACTATTTAGATGCACTATTAGAATATTGTAGTTAACAAAACTATACAAATCTAGCCAAAATTATTGAGCAATTGCCGAATTCGACGAATAGTCCTTCCGACGAATTGTCATTAGGCAAGTTGTCGTATTCATCAGTTCCTAATTCGGTGAGTAGTCCTTGTTAAATCGTCTTTCGGCAAATTGTCTATCGATGAATTGTCTGGAATCCTGTCACAATTAAATCCAGGTTCAGAAGCGACATAAATTCGGATCACCACCCTGTTGTACTTTCCATAAAAGGACCGAATAATGAATAACCCAAAACAAATCCGCCTAGTTTATAGCAAAGGAAAAACACTGTATTAGCAACTACTAGCCGATAGAACGCTTCATATAAAGATACAAATAAACAAAGTCAGTTTGACTGAGGAAAACATTGAAAACGTATTGGCAAACTTCAAGAGCATCCATATCGAGACGAAGTAAGAAACAATGGGCGTTGATGACGAAAAATACCAGCACAGCCATAAGAGATGATGCGTTGAAACTGATGGCGGACATCCTAGTCCATCAAGCCCTAGGAGAAATTTTCCATGGTAGGCGCCGATTTCAATTTACTTAAGTTGCTGAAGTTTAGAGCCAACAATTTTACAGTCAAAATTTATTCGAGTTCAGAAAACAATTTTCGAAATAAATATTTCTAGTAGATTTGCATGTGAATTATCCTAAACTATTAGTCGTATAGCGGATATTTACAACTGAGCATTGATAAACCCTGTCTCACCAGGACATATTTCTTCTTGAATTATTCCAGGCAGAACCTACATAACCATTGCACCAAAAGCTAAAAGTCAAAAACGATACATTTTAATATTTATATCTATCAGTTAAAATACCCTACGATTCCATAAAAATCATAATTGGCAGAAACAGGATTTAATTGAGGCCCATATTAAATAATTAAACTCGTTTATTGGCACGTTCGCTCAAATGAACAATATCGCCCTCTGTTTTATTGGATTATATTCGGAAGTTCTTTATTTTAATATCGACGAATCGACATACAATATAATCAAAACTGAGCCAGGGGGTATTATGGCAAATATATGAAGTGAGCGTTTTAACACTAGAACCGCCAGAGGGGTCAAAATGACCCCTCTTGCTCTTTGATGTGGGATAATTTTATAGTCATTTAAATTACGTGTGTGTAATTTATCTTTTTTAAACGATTATATTATGCAGTATGCAATACAGTTGCCAATCTTATTTTACAAAATTTTTCATTACCTACCTAAAACTGCTGAAGGGGTCAATTTGACCCCTTAGGTTTACATTTATTTTCCCGCCTAATATTATTTATCTATACTTCAAAATATATATACAGATTTATAATAACATCACTTCGCAAATCCCCAGTTATAAACGGTAAAAACTTCGGCACCATAAATACGTATCTAAATAGGCGGACCCAGTAACCTTATTTGAAAAAAGGAAGAAATGTCACAACTGATAACTTTTTCACGAGTTTATCTTTGGCAAACAATTGCTAAAAAATAAAACTATCTTGGTAGGAACAGTAAATCGCGCCAGGGGAGAAATTCCTGATAGTGTAAAAATGAAGAGTCGGAACTTCATAGTACAACAATTTTTCAACATGGCGATTGTATCCTAACCAGTTATCAAGCAAAGCCCAATAGAAACCTTTTTATTTCGAGTACTATGCACTCAACTGTCAATATAGATAATGTGCCAAAGAGAAAACCTGAAACCATATTATTATAATATAACCAAACAAAATTTGGAATTGATCAATTGATATAGTTGATGAGATGGCTAGAAAGTTTTCATGCAAAGGTGGTTCACATAGATGGCCAGTTCATGTTTTTTTACAACATATTAGAATTTGGCAGTAATAAATAGTTGGGTTATATATAAATCCGTATCCGGATCTCAAATAAAGAGAAGAGAGTTCTTACTCAATTTAGCCGTAAAACTTTGAAAACAATACATGCAAGAGAAAAATTGTCAAACATCAGGACGAACAGCACCGAAGGCTCCAAAAACGTCAAATCCTAAAATGTGCGGGAAACAAAAGACAGTTTTGTTATATGTAAGAAATACGTTTTTGGAAAATGCCTTGAAACTGTTAAAAAGTCATATGTTCGGAAAAAGTAAATTATAGCACCGAACATATTATAACCTCTGTTCGGTGATTATAGGTAGGTAGGTACCTACATATTAAGTTTTGTAATACTAAATAAGAATGTATAGGTGTTTTTTCTTGAGATTTGTATTTAGAATAGATAACATTTGCTTTATGTAGTGCAATGAAACCATGTTTCGTATCAAATGAATATTTATATTTTAAGGGGTCAATTTGACCCTAGCGGCGGTATTGGGTAGTAAGATTATTCGGCGCTTCTAGTGTTAATAATTTCTTAACCCTTGAGTACTCGGGTGTCTGAAAATTACACGTGAATGACGGACCCAACCCTAAAAAAATTTAACGATAAATTGTAATTCTTTTGCACTTGTTAAATGATATTTCAATCCCTTTTAAACATATAAGAAAAATATAAAATAAGTTTGACATACATTTTCACTAATATGTAAAAAGAAATATCTAGTTATACGATTTGGTCAATATGCGCAACAACTTCTTGTATTTCCATGCTGAATCGCTGCATCTGCAGGATCTCCACTCAATTTTTGAGCAATATTCCTGATTTCCTTTATAAATTAGGGTTTTTTTGCGCTCAGTACCATGTTTTCTTCTATCAAAGCTAACCCCAATTGATTGAGAAATAATCATCTCTCAGCAACAATGTTGCTCTCACATGCGAATTTATACCTGCAAACCATAAAATATCGTCATGGGTCACCTTGAGCGACTGACTTATCCCGGACTTCCAGACCCCGGATGTTATAAATTGTGGTCATGTTCGGCTTACATACTCCTCCAGATTTTTCATCATGATGGAAATATGCTAGAACCGTTACCGTCTTTGCAACGTACGACATCAAAGTCTTGAGTTTAGAAAAGGTAAACATAGACTAGTTCTGCGGCCTGCTGATATTGAGAATTTCTTGCGGAATCTCTCGTTTGTTCTTGCGTATGGTTCCAATAATCGTGATGTGTGCTGATCTAAGACGCTTTTTACAATTTCGAAGCTCATGAACCAGTTACTCATGGTAACGTTTCTAGCTATACCTAAAACTGGCTCACACATTCCCTCTACTAATTCTGTAGTTTGGGTTAGTCAAGTCAAAGATATTTCTAGGGCCCTCTCACTCATAAATCTATGACGATCAGAGCTGTTTATCTCTGACATGTAAACTCATGCCCCGAGTATGCATGGGCAGTTTCAGGTAAAAGTCATAAACGGAAATTAAATACATATACAAAACGATTGTGTGTACTGATGAATTGCAGATATTTTCTTCAGTAGTTGTACGTAAATCCTCGAATACTTAAATCTTTAAGAAAATTTGCTATCTGCGGATACTATAAAGTTTCATAGTTTAATATTATATATCTACTTAAGCATATAAAAAACTACAGTAAACCATCTTAGTTAAAGTAGTTATTTTCCACGTTATTTTTCAAATCATATCTACCTATAATTTTTTTTCAGTTATGTATTCAGCATTGCTTAAATTTCCTCAAATTGAGTTTAAATATTTAAATAACGATGGCGTAAAGCGCAGAAGTAAATTAAAAGCCAGGCAAAGGCATACATTTAGTAACAAAGAGCGCATTTTATATTATTTTGTGATGATTTCGTGTGATGATATCACTAATGAGCACTGGGTCCTTGTCTTGTGGGAGTTGTTGGCTCTACTCAACAACACTGTTTAACTGCAGATAAACATTAGCTACTTTGTATTTTGTTGGAATTCGCGTGCAAATCCGTGACTAAGATGCTTTAATCAACTAATTATTTACTTTTCACCGATAACTAAATATATGTGCAAATATTTACAATAATAATACATTTTCAGATGGTGGTCAACAATAGAGTTCATTAAACACAACAAAATGTTAAAGCAAACATTGCATATAAACTAATTACATTGTATAAACACTTGTTAATAAAATATCTTAGAAAATGTGATTACGCTGTAATTACACTTTAAGATTTTTTTGAATAATTTGTCATTTTAAGAAACCAAAGACGTTACATACTTTAATATCAGAATGGATCTAATACTATTAAATGTATGATATATTTTTTATTATGTCATGATATACCAGAAGGTATACTTAAAGTCGAAACTCTGTAAGATATACTAGCTGGGGAGAAAATCAAAATTTCAGCTACGCCACTGACCTATCAAAAACAATTTTCTGATGATGATGAATTACTCACATTGAAAACTTCTATTTTCGAAACATATGAAAGATGTGAATTTAATTATAAACGATTGATTTTCTCATTTCTTCGCTTTCTGCCCAACCCAACAAAATATCTAATATTTAATGTATGGGAAGTTTTCCCATTATTAGGATGTCAAGAATGTTGTCTAACAAGGATAGCGTGGAAAGAGGTCATGCATTAATTAAAATTGTTGATTTTGATGCGGATCGAAATAGATTTTTACGTCATTACTATTAAAATATTTAATTGGAGAGAGGTCCTATAATAGAGGATATGAAAATAAATAAATATATAAAAAGTTATTTTTCTGCAAGCGTACTGTGTCAGATAATTATAAGAATACTGTCAAAAATTAGTGAAAGTTTAAACATATTTGCAAGTCCTCTCGCACTATGTTTCTGAGGTAAAATGAATGTAACACGATTAGTTAATTGCTTAACGACCGGTCCATATGCCAACTTCACGAGCGATTTTAATTTTATTTAAAGGCATGGGTCGAAGAGTTGGCAGTTAGGCGAAGGCGCCACTAAATTTGTATCTAGGAATATATCAATGATTTTTGAACATTGGAATCAGGGCAGTGAAATTTTGAAACTTACCTTAGATAAGAATATTGTGAAATTTGAAAATATATTCTTTTACCTTCCCCTTTAGCTTGTCAATATAAACATCTGGATTTTAATTAAAGTATTATTATTATTAAAGACAATTAATTCTATCTCAAATTAAGTTGGCTTTATCGTCCTAAAACTAATGAGAAGATTCTCTAAAATGTATATCATCTAGAGTATCAGACTATTAAATCAAAATAAGATAATAAGTTTTAATCTATGTTCTATAACACTAAGATTGTCTAATTTCCATTTGGAAATAGTTCTAACTAAATCTTGAATCCTTGAGATTCTGACTAATCGCAGTTAGTCATAAGGTACCAAAAATAAGAAGTATTTACTAAACAAAAACTAATCGAAATTAATCCCATGGCGGCGATATCATTAGACCAATAAATAGTTAATAAAGAAATACCAAATCTACGAGTTGACCTGTGAAGTAAACAGTATATAGCCGGTAAATATATACAGGTGAAAACGAAGTAAGCTCATTTCGGGACCTATATTAAGGCGACAAGCGCAAATTGCAAACAAGTAAAACGGTTTACTGCCATAAGGCTTACAGCCAATTACAGTAAAAGCGTATAATCCAAGTAGCTAGACGCTATATAAGAATAAATAAAATAATTACCATAACGTTAGCAAAATAAATTCTCTACTCAAGATAATATCAGTTATGATAATGAAGAAAATATGTATCTCTAAAGCAAATGTGAAAAGAAACAGGAATAGATATGATACACGATAATAGTTTATCGGTAAATTTAAAAAGGCAAAAACGGTAAGTAACAGTAATAGGTACAATATAAGATATCAGACGACCTACAGTTGTTTAACGGTTAGTTCATTAAACAAAAACGACAAGTAACAGTAATTGAGACAATAAACGGTAATTTTTTTTATCTAAGTCCTTGGCGGCAAATTTGAGATAAAATTTAAAAATCGGTAGAGCCTCCTACTTGTATCTAGTAGATTTTTCAGACGTGAAATCCACCAGCGTTCGACAAATGGCCTCTATCAGGCGAAATGAAACCAGAGAACTCTCTAGGTCAGCATAGAACAGGCCGCTGAAGGACGTTCAGCCTCAATGGAGGAAATTTTCTCCCACGGATGGAATTATGTCCCACGGAGCGTGTTCTGTCCCACGGAAGGTCCCTAGTTAAATTATAAATAATTTTACCTATTCAATATAGACACACCAGCATGTAACAAACCATTTTCCTATATGAAGAGTAACCACACTATCAGTAAGATAATGTTATTAGACAATACGGCCGATAATTCGAGAAAATACACAGGGCAGCAATATTTGCCAATTTATCTCACGACAAAATCAGGCGGTATTTAGACTTGATGGCCGAAAATATCAACGATAATTTCAGATTTCACAATTGGACCCTTCGAGCGTGCAGGAGAGAAGGCCAAGAAATCCGTCCATTCCAAAAAATTATATTTACTACAACCGTCAAGAGGGCGCTCCAAATGCAGCAACTCGTAACTGCATTCATCGATGCTGGTGGCTTGCACTCAGAAGTACGGTAACGAGAATATCGACAAGTAAAATGGAAGAAATCGCCCTGCTGGATTTTGTAGCATTTACATCGGTACAATACATGTTTAATAGATCCATTGATTTTTGTTAGCACATAGACGTTCCATTATTTGTTTGGCTATTTGCAATCATGGGCACACGGGGTTCTGGTTTATTTATATTGAATGTCCTCTCACGCAAATTTAAAACTAGAGAAATTAGCTTAAAGCCCATTAACGGCTATAGGGACCAAATGCCCCCCCCCCCCCTCCCCCGCTATCATGTAAAGAAACGTTCGAATTGCGCGTGCCTTATGCAAGTAGGCTTACACCCTGCATACATATCGTTAGTTTAGGCATTGAGCTAACATCTAAAATGTGGTTTTTGTGTGTAACGAAATTTTTACAGAATTAGGTTAACCTGATAATTGTGTTGGAGTGTGAATAGAAATATATTATTTGTTTGTTTTTCTCGTGTAAATGAAGCTGAACGCAATTAGCATAATAAAAAAGGTGTTAAATAAAAGGCAACGTATTGGTTATTTACACGTATAATAATATTTCATATGCAGCATCTTCTAAGTTTCGTTGTTGCCATATGGACCCACTAGGCAGATAAGTAGTGAAATTGTTTTGAAGAGGAATTCTCCTGAAAGAAGCTTTAGATATAGCTTATGATCAAACTAATGCCTCAGAAATCTATATTGGATCCCTCGAATCCCACTATTTGACGAAGTATCGGGAGACGGGGATGATAATGGGGTAGAGAATAACTTGAATTCAAAAGAACATTGCGATGGTGCTGAACGAGTATTTGCAGTCTCTGAATGATGTGGTGATGGTGGGAATTTTGTTTGCTCAAAAGTTGACTACCAAACGTGCAAACGTGATACGGAATTCCCTTACAGTTTCGATTTAAAATGAAATTACTTTTATTAAGGAACCCACCCGACTGCTGATACGCTAAAAAGAGCATTCTTGGAATATTTTATTCCCGAAGAAAATTTTGCATAAAATGGGTTCATGGTCCGCCCAGCGGATACCTAACAAATTTATCAGGGAAAGAATCCCATATCAAATAGGAAATATGAGGAATATTATGGAAAAGCTACTGCTCCCTTATAAATAATAGATGAATTGAGGCAAAAATGTCCTATTCGCTTTAATTTTCTCGTGATTACCTCTTTCATACAGCACACCAAATCAAGATTACGATGTGTTCGCATTGTGACGATGTATCTAGATGCAGACACACGGTTGCACAATTCTACTATGTAAATGTGCTACGTTTACACATTTCAGGTACACACGTATGCACAAAGGTTAAACGTCCGCCTCACAATGTAGCCACAGTATACCATTTACATATACACAACTAAAGTGATCCACAGTGTGTTATCGGCTGCACAGATATTGTGTATTATGCTTAAACTCTGCTTACACATGGCACTTGTCCTTCTCAATTTGAACGTAAATGTACTATTCCGTGTATATGTAGCTCCGTCGCCCCATGTATACGCCCTGTCAAAGAAACCAATTTTTCATGAGCTACTTCAGGAATATAAAAGTTTTGCCGCCTGACCTTGATTCGTTCTCAAAACAGGTATTTTAAAAAAATAATTAATATTATGGTTTTTTGAGAACGAAAGAGCGGGCAGCGAAACTTTTATTTTCCTGAAGTATCTGTCTGAAGAAAAGTTACTTTAAAATTGTTCTTTTTTTCTTTCTACATAATATACAAAGAGCGGCTAAAATATAGAACAAATTCATTTAAAAATCAGGTATTGACTTTTTAGAAAAATGCTCGATCAATTATAATTTCTGTTCAGTTTTTTTTTGCATCAAAAAGAAAATATACAGGGTGTTTCAAAAAAGTAGATTTGATGTCATTTTTTTTAAATGAAACACTATTTTTTAAAATCCAATTTTGAATTCTGCGTCAAATTCTATGTATAATTCACGTAGCATACTGTAGCACTTTCCTGTTTTAATTTTTAATAGCCAATCGATTGATGGCAACTTCAATATCTCCAAAACAGTTAGATATGGATATGCTACATGAATTATGCCTAGAATTTGACGAACAATTCAAAATTGGAATTTAAGCAATAGTGTTCCATTTAAAAATAAATTAAGTTTGAAGTCAAATCTGCTTTTTGACACAACCTGCATAATTTCTTTTTAGAGCAAAAAAGCAGAACAAAAAATTATAATGGACGTGTTGGAGCATTTTTCTAAAAAGTCAATACCTGATTTTGAAACGAATTTGTTCCATATTTTAGCCGCTCACTTTATATAGTTACTACTACGGAACGCTATCAATTGGTGCAACAGAAAGCAGAAGTAGGAAACACTAGAAAATGACAGAACTTTTACAAGAATATTAAAATGTATTAAAAATATTCAAATAACATAGTAAAAACGCAAATATATCTTATGCTATACATTGCCAGCCTTTGTTGCAGCTCAGCAGCTCTCTTTTCAGCCATTCTTCGTTTTTTGAAACAAAAAAAATCCTCCAGTCGGTTGGTTGCTTGTCGTAACCATTCGCAGACCACCACGCGTCGTTTTGGAGCTCTGCAAATTTGGCAAATTGGGTATTGGACAAGAGTCTTTCATAAAGTAACTGCAATAATACAAAAAAGTACCTATAAGCTGAGCACAAAAGATCAATTGTTATGATTGTAACTGTAAATACTCTGAAGGATGTTCACTTTCTAATTTAATAAAAGTAAATGTGCAGAACATTATACGCCGTGATACCCAATGACCTTTACTTGTGCATTTCCTACAGCATCCATACCCAGTGTGGCCTTTGAGCTATATATGAACGAGCTGGTGCCGGTGCATCGCAAATGTAAGCATCCATTACGATTTGATATGTAATTCCTTAATCGATAATTCCATTATTTACGAGTTCCACGTTTTCCTTTACAAAATTAGACAAAAATAAAGAACAAGACTCTGGTTTGCTATTTCCGTGATATATTTTTAACACTTTATTGATTTAAAGTGTTCCAAAAATAATAAAATTGGGCAGTTACGGTTTGATAAAAAAAAGAACCTTAAATTGACATGCATCAAAGGGTGTTGAAAATTTTTGTATCAAAAATCAGTGTAGCGATAATCGTTACTGGATTTCCATGACCGCCTAGGTATTCTATAATAAGAAAGTACATACCACCCCAGAACTTTACAAATGGTAAAATGACTACTACCTACAAATGGCCAGCATGCTATAACTCTGCGCTGGCATTGTTCCATCTCCCTCGAATGTAGAAACGACAACACACAACTGCAGAGTGTATGTTATTACACTGTACTATTACTTTTACGTGGTGTATACACAAAATTTTACTTAAAGTCATAATCACCACACTAATGATTTAAACTTTGTCAGCATCCTGTACGAACGTTAAATTTCAAAATTCTAACGACCCAATTAACTTTACGTTATTATAGGTACATAAAAATGTTAGGTAGAAATCCAACAAATTACATTAGTCATTAAACCATTATAAGCATCATGTAGGGACCTATACGGACGTTAAATTTCAATAACATTCCAATGATCCATCTGTACTCGGTATAAATATGTTAAGAATCTTAGGTGCATAGGGTTAGTTTGAGTTATAAATATTATTAAACACTGTAGCTCCAATATTAATGGTACCTAGGAGTAATAAAGTATTTACCAATTTTTACTATACCTTATAATCCGTTTCAAAGTGCACAGAGACACACACACTTCCGCGTCTTCCCAAATGATAAAACAAAAATGGCTGCTATATGATGTGGATGTACTACCCCACTTTTATAGAGGAAAGAGGATACACATGAGATACACATGCCCGGTATGCTCACGCTGACGCTTGCGCGCGCACTGTACCGTGCTTCTTGAATGGTAGAATGTAGATACGACAAGACACAACTTAAGAGTGTATATATAGTTCTTTGTATCATGTGTGTATATCGCACTTTTACGTGGTGTATGCAGTAGGTACAAATATTGCATAAAGCATCACACATACATATGACTTAAACCTTGTAGGCATCATGTACGGACGTCAAATTTCAACATTCTAATGATCCTTCTTTACGTCATATAAAATTGTTTAGAATCTTAAGTGCATACGGTATACAATTATTAAACATTATATCACATAATTCTATCAACATAAACATAGGTGTATCTCATATGTGTACGTCAGTACTAGATCAACAATTAGTTTCATCATAACATATTTTGTTTCTCACGTGTATATCTTGTAGAGACGTAATTTGAATTGGACGTGCTGTATGGGTTACTAGTATTAACCTTATGATTATTCTAAAAAAAGATAATTATTGTACTACCGACACCAGAAGAGAAAATAAGATTCTCAGAAACTGTCCGCTAGTTACTAAAAAGACCATGGAGAAGCGAGATACGGGTGAACGAAGATAGCGTGCATTAATTTACCCCACATGATCCTTTGAGAATTCAGATATTGAATCTTGGCCTCAAACATTTTTGAAATCTATGCTTCGGCCCCTGACTTCTACCAATATATTCCGAACGGGTAAAAAGTTTAACGTCTACCCTTTTCTCATTATTTTCCATCGTTTCCCTAAACACAGCATTAATAATAATTAATTTGAAAACTTCTTTTTCAAATTTGTTGACTGTAGCATTTCCTTGTGCTGTGTTTAGGTCAGTGTAATATCTGAGCCAAGAAAATTGATCGAAAGGAAGCACGCGGCAAATTTTTGTCAATCTAAGGACATGTTCTAAAGCATATTGGGTCAACTCTGGATAAAGATACTGATATTTTATACGTTCGTGGCAAAGATAATAAAGTTATAATAGTGATAGATGATCCTCGGCTGAAGGTAGCCGAGGATCATCTGTTGGATGTAGTATGCCTCATTATCACTTACGAGACCAATGCATGGTGGGCTGGTATGAAAATTACCACGCCTAAGGCTCAGTTAGACATAGGTCGGAGACTAGCTTGAGTGAGAAATACAGGTTTTATAAGGACGATACGCATGAAGAATCGTGAGAGACTGACTGGTTTATCGTCCGTGAAGCATGGGGCCTTGAAGTCTGCTTAGAGACTGAAAGGTCTCTGTCACCTTAGCGATACTATTAGCCGAGAGGGCACATCAAAAAAATGAGGAATGACCGGAACTCTTAATGAGAACGAACAACATCCTGCACACCATCAAATCAGATTCCACATTCCCGATAAGGTTGCGTAGATGAGGGCGGATAGCAACCCACGTGTGGTTAATGGGATCGTCTAGAACACAGAGAGCTCATAAATGGATAGTGGTACTGTCGCAGGTATGTATGGGAACACCTTGCGGACAAAACTTTTCTTCGCCCTTGAACTTATGTAACCGAATTCCATCCTTCAGACTAACGGATATCTATCTACATTTGCTCGAACAGCATAGCTTTGCTGTCTGCCATTGAGTGCTTGGAGCCTTGACCGGACATAAATATGTCAGTCCTCTATGGGTTCCAGATACCCGAATGTTCAGGGAAACGAGAACGCTAACCGTCTGGCACACACAGGTTCTGAAATTAGTCCAATGTGATTTGAGCTTCTAGCAGGTGTATTCTACAGTACGGCCGCAGCCATCCTAAGGAACGCAATGAATGATCGGGTCAATAATCTATGGCAGATTGCTCCAGAAGTGAGGCAGGCTGTGTTGCTCTTAGGAGAGTAAGCGCCTTGTAGAGTGAGGGTCTTTTTGGCTCTGAGAAAAGACAACATGAGGCTTGTGAAAGGGCTTCTCATAGGGAACTATCGCTTGAACGTAGAAATTCCAAAATGCAGGTGGTATTTGGAGGACGTGGAATCGTTCACTCATGTGCTTGTCGATTATCTAAAATTGTTTTGGGAATCTGATTTTTTAACAATTATTAAATGAGGTAATCATATTATTATCAACAGTGGCAAAATTTATAAATTTCGACCAACTGCTGATACGCTAAAAAGAGCATTATTGGAATATTTTATTCCTGAAGAAAATTTTTCATACAATGGTCCGTTTATAAGGGAAGAACCAGTCAGGCTTGGTAAAAGAATATGGTGTATCAATGCGCCCAGCAGATACCTAACAAATTTATCAGGGAAAGAATCCCATATACCATTAGGAATATGGGGGATGTTTTGGAAAAGCTACAGCTCCCGTAGTAAGTAATAGAGAAACTGTGCGAAAAATGTCTTCTTCGTTTTAATTTTTTCGTGATTACCTCTTTACTTAACGACGTTAATTATTGTACTACCCGCACCATAAGAGAAAACAGAATTTTAACCAACTAACCCAAACTCTTCACTAGTTACTAAAAAGGCCATGAAGAAGAATATAAGTTAGCAAATTAACCCAACAGGATCTTCGAAGATACAAACATTGAATCTTGACTACAAAAATTTTTGAAATCCATGCTTCGGCTCCTGATTTCTACCAATATTTTCCGTACGGGTGACAAATTTAACGTTTACCTTCTTCTAATCGTTTTCCATCGCTTTCCCAATCACAACATTATTCATTAAATTAAAAGTCTTTTTCAAAATTTGTTGACTGCAGCATTTCGTTTTGCTGTGTTTAGGTCA
Source organism: Pissodes strobi (assembly GCA_016904865.1). Classification (NCBI taxonomy): domain Eukaryota; kingdom Metazoa; phylum Arthropoda; class Insecta; order Coleoptera; family Curculionidae; genus Pissodes; species Pissodes strobi. Next base: position 1,713 of record MU188118.1, on the reverse strand, counting down.
GTGTAATATTTGAGCCAAGGAAATTGATCGAAAGAAAGCACGCGGTGAATTTTTGTCAATCTAAGGCCATAATTTAAAGCCTGTTGTGTCAAGTCTGGGCAAAGAGACTGATATTTTATATGTTCGTGGGAATGATAATAAAGTTATAATAGTTACCTTCAGCCGAGGATTCTCCATTGAATTTATATGGCTGTAGTATGCCTCATTATCACCATATTAAGATCATTGTATGGTGGACTAGAATGCAAATGACCACGTTTAGGTCTCAGTTAGGAAGAGTTTGGAGACTGGCTTCCGTGGAAATTACAGCTGTTACGAGGACGATACCCATCAGGAATCTTGAGCGGTTGACTGGTTTGTCGCCCGTCCACTTATTCCTGGAGCATAATGCCTTGAGTTCTGCATATACACTGAAGGGCCCTGGTCACCTTAGGAATACTAATAGCCCGAGGGGGCATATCAAACTGAAGGAATGCCCGGAACTCCTAATGAGAACGAACCACATCCTGCACACCATTGCGAATAGCAACCCACGTCCGGTTAATAAGATCGTCTAGTACACAGAGGTTCCAAAATGGAGAGTGGACTTTTCATGCGGCAAAACTTTCCTTCGCCCTTGGAACTTATGCAACCGAGTTCCACCCTTCAGACAGAAGGATATTTATCTACATTTGCTAGGACAGCAGAGATTTTCTGTCTGTCATTGAGTGCTTGGGGCCTCGACCGGGCATAATAAGGTCAGTTCTGTATAGGCTGACCGCCTCACACAAAAAACTTCTGCAATAAGTTCAATGGGATCTGAGAATCGGGCAGGTATATTCTGCAATACAGCCGCAGCCATTGTAAGGAACGCAATAAATGATCGGGTAAAGATTCTATGGCAGATTTCTATAGCAGATTGCTCCAGGACCCCTTTTAGTAATAAGCAGTTACTTTTGTATTCTTGAGAATAATTACTGTTAAGTTGATGCATATTGATATTTTTTTATTAAATGTATTCAAATTTACCGATTTTTTGGTTTCTCGGCGTAAATGGGTCAATTAAACATAATTTATTGAAGACATGCATAAACAGTGATGAATGCTAACTTAGAGTATGCAGTTGGGAACAGAAATACTGTAGAGCTTCCACCAGCAGAGTGTTGCTTTAAGGATATTTAATTGGCGCACGTAAAATTATTCTCAGACTCAGTAGCATTTTGATCGGTCTCGAACCATTATCTCAAATTCCTATAACATTTACAATGCATGTCAACAGCATCAACATAACAATACAAATTACGTATGTAACTCATTAATAATTCAACACATCCAATAATAATTAATTATCTCTGTAAAACATGATAAAAAATTACTTAAAATAATGTAATAAATTATAATTTATTTATTAAGTCAATATATCTCTTGAAACTAACTAACACAAAATATGCTTTATTATTATCCATAAATCCTGAAAGGCCATAAAGTAACAAATACCGTCTGGAAGTTCTGAGTGACATATTAATGAACTGCCGAGTGTGGGAACGCATCTTTATTTTAAACCAGACAATATGTTGTTAACATATCGTTTCCACTATTCACCTCGATTTATCTTTTCTCATATTTTGCTATTTATAATGTTTACAAACGTAATGGGAGTTAAAGGCATACGGATATTTATTACTGTTGAATTGGAATAATCGGAAAATGATGGCTTGATAATTTTTAAGAAAA
>MU188117.1:56280-66492 GCA_016904865.1 Pissodes strobi | reverse complement strand
ATTAGTGTGTGCAACTTTAAGTGTTGTAAGTATTAATTGTATATTTATGATAGATTGCTCTATATTCCTTATCTACTTTTTTTCTGACCTGTTAAAATGCTTTGCATGATATTACCAATAAACTTTGAATTTGAATAGAACGCCAATGTTTTCATTTTTTTGAAATCAAATAAGACTTGTCATTTTACATTCCACCCTGGTAACGAAATGAATCTCGATCGGGACCTTTGGAATCATGATCGATTCGTGTGCTGAGGATTGAAAATTTCAACAAAGCTTTATTATCAAAGTGCATCTCTTTTCAACGCAAGATGTAAACAAGTTTAGCGATACACGATTCGCTAAACCAACTCACCCACGATACCATTACCGACGACAACCGAACTATTACGATTATCGTGTACCAGCCTAAATATTAACTTTTACGCCATTATTTGTGGTTGGTCAAATTTTTGTCGAGTTTTTTTGGTGTTTAATTGTTTATAATTTATATGGGTATTTCTTCTTTAGTGTTTACAATGACTAATAAGTGCCTGGTTTGTAAGAAAAGAGGAAAACCAGGGTATTGTTTATCATTTCACCGGTAAGTGAAGATAGCAATGCCCGAGAATAACAACCGCAGAGAAGCGACAAAAGCCGTCGGCACCTTTGAAGTTGGAGAGTCAAGTTCAATTTGTCATATGTGACAGATGACCGGTTTAATACACTGAGAGAAATGTAATGAAGGGAAAAGACATGCTATACACCGATAAAACTAGTAATTAATTACATGTTTATTATTTACTTTATTAGAAATGTATTATGAATAGTAGTTATCTTTTAGGATTTAACGGTTTAACTCAGAGATTACTGATTCGTCGCGTTCTAATTTTTTTGCAGTGAATACTTCTTTGGTTTCATGAGAGTGATTTTTCAAAGTCTCATCACGACATGCTTTATGTTTTCGTCTCGCGTTACGAAATTCTCGTATCGTTGATTGGACGACTAACTCAAACTAACCAAATCTATTAAAATTATTTATAACGTATCAGAACCGGCTCAAATATGAAAAATAAGTTGAGACTAAGTGAAACTAACCCAAAGTTGATTCGACGACTAACCCAAACTAACTAAATCTATTAAAATTGATTATAACGTAGGTATCGGAAAAGCTTCAAATAACTAATATAAGTTGAGAATAAGTGAAACTAACCGAAAGTTAAATCGACTACTAACCCAATATAACCAAATCTATTAAAATTGATTATAACGTATCGGAATCGTTTTAAATGACTAAAATAAGTTGAGAATAAGTGAAACTAAACGAAAGTTGAATCGACGACTAACCCAAACTAACCCAAATCTATTAAAATTGATTATATTATAACGTATCGGAACCGGTTCAAATGATTAAAATAAGTTAAAACTAAGTGAAACTAACCAAAAGTTGAATCGACGACTAACCTAAACTAACCAAATCTATTAAAATTGATTATAACGTATCGGAACCTAAAATAGGTTGAGAATAAGTGAAACTAACCGAAACTAACCAAATCTATCAAAATTGAATATAATGTATCGGAACCCGTTCAAATGACTAAAATAAGTTGAGACTAAGTGAAACTAACCGAGAGTTGATTGGATGATTAACCCAAACTAATCAAACCTATTAAAATTGATTATAACGTATCGGAACCGCTTCAAATGACTAAAATAAGTTGAGAATAAGAGAAACTAACCGAAAGTTGAATCGACTAACCCAAATTAACCAAATCTATTAAAATTGTTTATATCGTATCGGAACCGGCTCAAATAAGTAAAATAAGTTGAGACTAAGTGAAACTAATTCAAAGTTGATTCGAAGACTAGCCCAAACCAACCAAATGTATTAAAATTGATTATAACGTATCGGAACCGCTTGAAATGACTAAAATAAGTTGACAATAAGTGAAACTTACCGAAAATTGATTGGACTATGAACCCAAACTAACCAAATCTATCAAAATTGATTATAAGGTATCGGAACTGATTCAAATGACTAAAATAAGTTGAGACTAAGTGAGACTAACCGAAAGTTGATTGGGCGACTAACCCAAACTAACCAAATCTAATCTTCAAATAAACACAGTTCACAATAGTATATTACATAACGAGAATGAAGTAGCTTATTGCAAACAGCTTACTGCACGAGCGAGCGCAGCGAGCGTGGGCTGTAATCGAACGAGTTTGTAATAAGCAAATTTCCATTCAAGTAGTATACTATACTTTGTCTAATACTATTTTTAAAATGCCAGTAATACTAATAACAATTACCGATTTGAACATCAACTCTTAAATAATGTTGCTGTCACCGAACAAAAAATGCGAAAAAATCAAAACACAGGTAACGCGATGCCGAGAAGTCTCGCGATTTGAGCGGTTTAAATCCTAATTTGATTGGCACACTATGCATTATAACCTACGACTCTGCGTTAGTATTATTTACACATACTTGTGTGTAAGAATTATTTACTTATTCAGTAAACTGTACGTAAGAAAGTGTTTACCATAAGAGTAGAAAAAAACATTTTACAAAAAAATTATGTGCCTCACCTTTATAAGCACACAACTGAAGTGCAACTTCTGAAAAAGATAGTGGGAATTGAGGTTTTTTATCTTCTTTTAAGTTTTTTTTTTCTCAACTTTTGCCCCCGGTTTCAACCCTTTTTTATTATTTTTTTTGTTTTTTCAACTTTTTTTCGCCGAAAATCGCCTTTCTCTTTTTTCATATTAGTTTTTTTTAATTCGTTTTATAATACTTTTATTAATTGTACGAACAGTTTTTCCCTTTTTGAATTATCTTTTTTTCTCATTTAGTTTTATAATACTCTTATTAACTTTCCCACCAATCTTTTACCATTTTTTATTTTTTTTTCTTCTTTCATTTTATAATACTTTTATTAACTTTCCGAAATTTTTTTAACGTTTTTTTCAGTTTTTCCCATTTTGAAAAAAAAATTCCATATAGAATTTTTTTTCTTCCCGTTTTTGCCATCTCCGACCTCGTAGCTGAACTCCTTCGCTTTTTTTGCCAAAAACCGCGTTTCTCTAACTTTTTTTTTTATTTATTTTTTTCTTTTTTCTTTTTATAATACTTGTATTATTTTTCCGAAAAATTGTTTACGTTTTTTACCCCGTGACTCATCGCTTGTCAGATTTTCGGTTCGAGGCTCCGTTGCAAAGATATCGCCAAAAAACCTTTTTTCCCCACAATCCCCCTTAAATAAGAGCCCAGGTCCCCCCATATGTTCAAAGGCAGCCCCCATGAGGCGCACCTACTATCAAAATTTCGAGCCCGTAACCCTTCTCGTTCTTCCGAAATTAATTATTTCAGTTTTTTCTTCTCCCCCCTCTCCTGGCTGAACGGAAAGGGGGGGGGGAGGGGGGTTACGGGGTCCAGTTTTAATCCAAGATCCTCATTTTACCCCGGCTACATGTCCTGAAAATTTCAGCCTACTAGCTATACTGGAACATGCTTAATTAAAGGGGCGTTTCACTTTGAAAAGCGTTTCAATTTGATAAGCGTTTAATTTTTTCTGACTTTACCCTTACTAAAGAAGTCACTTCAATAATAGTTAACACAAGAACAAACCAAAGAAAATTGGCGTTCACGCAAAAATTTTGTCGTCGACGATTGTACTAAACAAATCTCGGACTAAACAAACTGACAAGCACGTGGAGATGACAGTTGGCCGGTTTACCTCCCACTCCAAATTTTTGGGCGGGATTTATGTTGTCACTTCTCTGCTGTTGTTATTCTCGGGCAATGCCGTAGGTCAGGGACATTAATTGCCATTTTTATGAACGCAATTTAAAGCTGCAAAAAGTACCGCCACTAGTTGTCAATAGTTAAGTATTATATGAGTCGATAAAAAGATGCTTTGTTTGTGAATGGAAAATGTTGATTAATTGCACGAGCAGATAAAGCTTTTTTATGGTCGTGTGTAATATTCAATTTTATTCTTTAGCGGAAATATTCAACAAAAATTGATAAAAAGGAAACAGTTGAATTATTATTGGTAGGGAAATTGGCTTGATTGCTGTACTATTTACGGTTGTTATTGGTTTTGTTTATAGCGACGTGCTTTGTTTCGACATTTAGGAGGGCCAAATCCTGGGAACATCTGCCGTGAAAGTATCTGTAAAACAGGGACATCTTGGCCACATGTCCGCGGTGTTCCAGACCATCCAGATTTCGGTGTCGCCGACAAGACGCACAGCTCTCTTCTGAATGGAATCCAGCAGCCTTAGGGTGTGCTTTGGTGCGGCACCCTAGATGTGTGAGCAATACGGCCTTTGCGCTTTGTAGAGCAAGAGCTGCGGTGTATACATTTTCTTGTTGCGAAATAGCGCACCAAGCTTCTGGGAGGCTGATTTTGCGATGTTAGCAACGTGGTCATGCCATGACATATTGCTGTTGACCGAGACACCGAGCAGTCTGATTGACGAGGATGAAGGAATGGTGGATCCTGCCATAATTATGTCAGGGCCCGCCGTATTGGCCCTTTTGGTAAAAGTGGCTGCTTGGGTCTTTGCTGCATTGAACTGGACCAAATATCTGTCGCCCCAAATTTGAACTTTCTCCAGGTCTTTATTAATTGCTGTAATCTGCTCCTATCTGCGGTGATAAATCTCAGTCGCTGGTAAAGGTTTTTCTGATCTAAATTGCAAGCAAGTCATTAATATAGATGAGGAACAGAGTTGGTGAAATTATTGCGCCCTGAGACGTGCCCGCGTTAAGGCCGGGACACACCTATCATACACCCTTCCAATCATACAGTCGGACGAGTGTCTGAGAGAGAAATGCTAGTGGGCTCCGAATCAATAAGGAGGTATTGTCCGAATGCCGCAGTTCACACATTTCCAACCCGACACAGTTCACACAATCCCACCCGACTCCGTTGCTGCATCCGATCTATGATCCGATCGTGCAGTCTATTCGTTTTCCGACTGTGGGACGCGTGTAGCTTGGTATTTTCTTTTGTGTTTGAATTTTGGCGCTGTTATTTTTTCTTTGTTTTACTAAAGTTGGAAAAAATGACTGCTATAAAACCGTAGGAGCTCATTGAAGAAGTGAAAAATTATACAGTATTGTATGACCAGACCAAAGAGCAGCACCGAAACTCCGACTACAAAGACATGGTCTATATAAACAAAGTGCCACCATGGCTAAATTCCAGTTGCTAAAATTTTTGAACATTTTGCGCACAGGACCTTCCGCGACATTGTTTGAATCAAGACTGGCAAGTGGCGGGTGCGGGCCGGTTCCGGAAAGGAACCAGAAGCGTGTATGACATGCGTGCTCACCCCTTTCCGATCCGCACCGATCCGGTTCTTGGAGACAACATCGGATCGGAGTCGGATCGGAGAGGTGCATGACAAGTGTGCCCCGGCCTTTAATAGTGAATGTGTTTGAGATGTGTCCATCAACCGTAATTTGCAGAGATCGGTTCTTAAGGAAACTGGCAAGTCAGCTGCAGAGAGAGGCTGGCGCGGCGGTCCGAAGGACGGCAGTTTGTTGAGCAGTCCGTCATGCCAAACTCTGTCGAATGCCTTCGAAATATCCAACGCAATTGCTCGAGACTCTCCGTAGTTCTCAACTGCCCGCTACTCCATATGTGAGTGACATAATCCAATATATCTCCTATCAATCTCACTTTGCAAAAGCCGTATTAGTAAATTGCTGATGAGTAGTTACTGATTTTTGTAACAGGTTGCACTCGAGCGACTTCAAAGAAGATGGGTAAATCCCGAGGGGTAAACCGCCAATGTATTCCGGTGTACACGCCTCATGTAATTTCATGTATTCTTATGTAATCTCATGTAATCTCATGTATTCCCATGTAAGTATTCTTATGTATTCATATGTATTCCTATGCATTCCTTGTATTCTTATGTAATCCCGAGTGTATTCCTATGAATTGCTTTGGAATTCTAAATGTTTTCTAGAAAATCCTATACAGAGAAATTCAAATTTGAGTTTCCCCGTTGGAAAATTGGAAACCGTAGGTTAGGGACTTAGGTGAAATTTGGTACTTGGGGCTTTCGAGGTCAAAAAGACCGAATCTGGATAGTAGGGGACCGTAGGGCCTACCGTGTAGGCTCCGGCAGAAAAACAGTTTATTTTTGGGTCGAAATCAATAACCGGGTGTAGTAGTTCGGACCGGAACGATTTAAACGAGAAAAAATTTTGGGATCCTACCGGAGTCTATTTAGTCACTCAAAAAATTTTTTGCAGATAATCGGCTGTAAATCGGATCGGGGGGTTTTCGACGATGGCAGTAGATTCCGCGGTAGGAGAGGGACTAGGTAAAAAAAATGTTGTTGAACGAGAAACCAAAAATGTTAGCCTCACGGACGAGTCTTAAAAAGTAATTTCGGCGATTTTCGATCCGTGCGGCTCCTACTTCCCAAAACAGATGCCCAAACTTTTCGAAAGTAGAAAATCGGCGTTTTCGACCCCTAAATATTAATTCGAGGAAAAACCCTTCCGAACATATTTTTATATTTAGAGGACAGTTTTTTTTTTGTATATGGAGCCTACTGAAAATCCTGCTCCTACGGTTTTTTTTTAGGTAAATTTCGAGCCAGCGAGTTCATTTTTGGTAGAGGGACGGATAGAACCGGCCTGAACGCCCGCAAAAAAAAATCACGCCCCTAAGTCTCCTAGGGGCCCCTAAATAGGGACCTTTAATATCGTTCGACCTAGAGGCTTGAAAGTTGGGGTAGGGACGATCCCGAGTTCGAATACGACCTCGTCGGGAACCTACTTCCGATAGGTTTGCCCTCGGGTTTGCCGATCGGAGCCTAGGGAATCTTAATTTTTTGGTATCGAAATTTTAAAACTATTCATATTTTTCATTTGGCCCCTGAATTATAACCTAAGAATGGAATCTAAATCGGTGGAATGGATCTATTCGAAAAATAGGTTCCCGCGCGGTTTTTACTGGTAAACTCCTCTAGTAAATATACGAATATCGGTAAACAGACAAAACCGTGTTTTATATCGACCTTACCTTTCTTGATCAATAGGAGCATTGGAACCTACCAGAGGAGCCTACCGGATTTTTTTTTCGGATCGATTCCAAATTTTGGATTTAGATAAAGGACAGGAAGACATAACAAAAAAGGTTCTTTAGAAAAAAAAACAATATTCTGTGCAATGTGCAGATATCATTATCAACTTCCATAAATTCATGAAATTCAGAAGGATTGCCAGGATTCACAAGATTGTTCCATTCATGAAACTGTGCCTTAAATTCAAATTTCCTTAAAAAATATTAGTGAAAGATCATTTTCATCTTCTCAAGCAGACAATTGGCTAAAACCAGCCATTTTGAAACAATTTTGTATTGTGTCCGCTATTACATCGATGTTCCAGGCCTTTTCTACTCCATGCACACAATCAGTTCAACCTGAAATATTTCGGCTTATCGAAGTTGCCTCTCCGAAATATATCGTCTTATCGCGAAATTCGTCTTATCGAAGTCCGACTTATCGAGAACAAAATACATTTATTTTTCAGACTTAATCTACCTGGTTTTTGATGGATCCCGCACCTGCCGAAGTCATTTTCTTGGCGTGTATAAAGACATGATTTGAAGGACCAGTTCGAGTTATCGACGTTCGACTTATCGAAGTTCGACTGTAATGCTACCCAACCTTAATGTATTTATTTATCAAAAACCTCAATATGAAAATTCGGTTTAAAAAAAAACGAATCCTGGAATCCGAATTTAATATAGGTATTCGATCCCTGTGCTGATGTCAAACTACGATCTGTACGGGAATGAATAAATAAAAAATTACGGTGTATGCTTCAGACCACACGGTAGAAGTGAAAACTTCAACAAAGCGATTTTTAGTGCCAAAGACAATATAGCATTACAGTTACCTACAGGATTTAATTTATACTGTTAAATAGACCGCAAAGTTTACCATTTGACATTGAAATAGTACAATGCTCGGCCCCATTACCGTTAGGCGTGTTAATAGAGAGCTCGATTGAAGGTTGAAAATCGTTTACAGAAATTGAATCCCTGAATTCTAGGAATGTCTCTCTTGTGTGACATAATAGCGTCAAGTCTTTGAATATAGAATATACCTTAAAAAAATGTGATTGATTCACGCTTTCGTTCGTTTGAACATTACTAAAGTCTACTAGCCAGGTGGTGTTCATGCAAAAAAAAAGGTTTGTCATTTAAACTAATGAATGAAACTGTTGATTGCATCACTTAACTTACAGTTCAGATCTGTGCCCATGTGATTTACGAACTTGCATCCTGTAATAATGCTTTTGAAAGCTAAGAGATTGTATGTGAAACGATTTCCTAATCGTAGAATTCGCGGTCGAAAGAATTGATCAACGTCTAAGAGAGATTGACAATTTTGCAGTATTCCTTGTGAATAACCAATCCGAAACCAAAGAACTTGCTATGTATTATGAAATGTAGTATTTGTAGGCAAATGGTACTAACACTGCTCTCCAAAGAACTACGCGCAAAAGCTCAGATTGAAAAAGTATTTTAAATTGTCTAGGTGAGGAAGGATTCCTCCTTGAAGCTCAATTAGGTGTTTATAAATCTACCATATTAATTGCTTCTTCCCTTTTATACGTAAAAAGTACAAACAAGTGGGACTAAACAAGAACTGTTCACAGATGAAGCAGGAAGCAGGATTACTTACGGAAGGCAATATCCGTCAATATTGGGGATCCATTTGTTTTACCATGCAGGACGATTAAACAACGCCCTTTACTTTTTTCAAAATTTTTTACAAAGTCTTCCAGAAGATGTTCCGCTAGAGACCCGATAGCACGTGTGGTTTATGCTGAGTGAGAGCAATGGATTGGTCGAGGAGAACCACTTGCATGGCCTCCACGATCCCCCGATTTGAACCCCTTAGATTTTTATCTCTGCCGATATCTCAAAAAATTAGTTTATTTAACTTCAGTTAGTAGAGACTAGAAAACTACTGGAAAAACCGTTTTTCACTGCCTGATGGCATTTTAGACTCCAGCGTGCACATGTTGCGCCATGTGCACATGTTGTACCATATACCATGTATCCAATCCAATTTAACACTGAACTAGGCATTAAGGTGGATTGTGTTCAGCAAGACATGGGAACCAGCAACGATGGGAATGCTTCCAGAAGATTTTTTTGCAAATTCACAATGAAAAATTAATCACGAGATTTGCGAAAATTTTGAATGATATATTAATTCAAAAGATGCTGAAGAATTTGGAGATTACTGTCTTCAAACATCAAAGTTGTGTTACTAATATTATGTGCCCAATTCGGTATATAGTATAAACCACTGTGCGCCGCACTGGAGACGAAAAAGTCGATTGGGAATAAATCGGAAGATAATGCGGGTCGTTCAATAGCTTTTAAGTATTTACTATATAAGTTATATAACAATAATTGTCAAAATATTGTAGGAAATATTGCAATAATTATTATGGATGTGTCAGTGTGTGATATTCACTGTATAAGTAGTGCAATCAATAAGAGCATAACTTTTCTATCATTACAATGAGAGTCGGAGCGAAATAATTATTTAAAAAATGGCATTTCAATTTTGGTCCACTTTATTTTAAGAATGAGTTACAGCGGTTGTCATGGCAACGTCCTATTGAAAGCAAAGTCAACACAAAGTGCTCAAAAATTGAATACTTAATTTCAGCAGCTGAAATCCTACATATTCTACAACTAGTGCGTAGAATGAAAAGCAGTTCATAAATAAAGCTGTAAAATTAGAAATAAATTGAAAAAAGCAGGGCAATAAAAAAGGTTAAGGAACCACAACAACAGTAATCGGACGACAAACTACTTTTTGCCTTTTACTTTTGGCAAAAATGTAATAACTGTATACTGTTTTCTCATTCTCGCGCAGGCTACATCCTATAGATCTATATCTTTGTATTGGTGTCGCTGTTTCCGTTTCATGGCTTTCATCGAGTCTCAAATCAGAAGAAGATAATTTACCAAAAACTGAAAGAAGCGTTCGTGACATAAAGCAGTTTTTGTACTCTAATCGTTAAGAATTGAATAGCAATAAAATTAACAAGTATAGGAAGGGTCGGTCAAGTTTGCCCCCCGTATTAAACAAATTTCAAAAAGAAATGAAGCATAATTTTGCACACATTTTGCACAATTTTGCACACCGCAAATAAAATTTTGCACACTCACA
>MU188117.1:0-51280 GCA_016904865.1 Pissodes strobi | reverse complement strand
AATTGTAGGCAGTTTAAACTAAAAGAAAAACTAACAAAACTATGAAATTATAACTATTAAATTATCGTCGTCCAAAACTCTATGTAGATTTAGGTAATAACCCAGAAATAAAGATGAAATAGGCACCACTTAAATGCCTAAGTGCCCCAGAGAGAAATAGGGGAAATAAAAAAAACTTGAGTTTTGTCGACCGCGCGGGATCGTGATCACATAAACCGCAGAGATAAGGTGGGCGCAAGTACTTACAACTTGGAACTTGGAATATATTTATTTGATATTACAATGATTAATAACTACACAACTAGCTTAGGCATGACAATTTGACTATGATCTACTCTGCTGTTATGCCGGGCAGTGTTACCTCACTGCCAGTGGCCAGCAGATAGTGGCACCCTTAGGGGGTCGATAACAAACCTACTTAATTACTAGGCGTGTGGTACTGTTTAGGTTGTGCTACACTTTTCGTGGGTTACCCCTTCAAAGTCCTAAGATTTGCTTTGATTGGCATAAAGCCTGCTGTTTAAGTGTACATGCTTCATGATTTATGCATAGAAAGGAGGGTGAATGTAGGGAAAATTTATGGAAAAACCCTACTTAAAACTGTTCTGACGGAACAGGGCGTCATAATGCTAAAATTACTATTTACAATATTTACAACGTGTAATTAAGACATAATACAAAAGAAGCTATATACAAGAGAGTTGGGACTTAAAGGTGCGTCCAGACCTGTGACAAGACCGCGTACCGTGACACCGCCGCGAACCTCGTCGCGTGTAGTCTGGACGGTACCCCGTAACCGCAACGCGTGACATCGCTGCGTTTACCGCGTGTCATCAGTCCGTTCCATCTCCTGTCGGTCTTTTAGCGTCGCATCAAAGGGATGCTACGCCGCTTGGTTCGCCAAGTCTGGACGGGACCGCGTATCATCAGAACGTTTTGCATATTTAATTGAATTTTAACCAGTGTAGCGGCTATTTTTGTTTCGAATTAGTAGTTGTTTTTTTAATATCAAGATGGAATGGGAACAGGAGACAACGTTAACATTTATAGAATTACGCAATAAATGATCTATAACTATGTACGCTGCTGCTGAAACGTCCATGATGACCGCATGTTTTGTATTTAAATGAGTGGAACGCTGTGAACGGGACTATGATACGCGACGATGACACGCGAGGATGGAAGGCGACGATGACACGCATCGAAGTTCGCCTCGTCGTGAATATGTTCGCGACGCTGTCACGTCACGGGGTTTTGTCACAAGTCTGGACGCACCTTAACTGTGTTAAGTCTATTCAAGTATAGTAATGATATCAGGTCGCTTAGAACGAGTCTCACGGTATCGGCTACGGAGACACGGATGCTTCAGTGGCTAGGAATCGTATGTGTTGTGATCGTCAAGAGTGCGTATTTATACGCCGGCCAGCTTCCTTAATAAGCCCTGCCCACGCGTCCGAACGCCATGGATTGGCCAGGCAGGAGACAGAGCGCGCAAGTTACCTTATGGGTATTGCGTTTCTGTGCTCCTGATACTGTTGAAAAAGTTAGATGTTAAAATGAGCTTAAAGAGATAGTTTTCTAGTACTTTCGAAAGTAGCCTTTCGAACTATGATTCCCAAAGGTTCCTGTCTTATGGAGGCATGAGCTGTTTATAATATAATGAGATTTCACGGTATATTGTTCCATGGGAGACTGGATTTTCGGGATCATAGCGTTCATTTGCTATATTGGCAGTGAGCGGGGAACCCGCGATCTGCCTTTCAAAAAACCTACATGCGAGGGCGTCGATGTACTCTTCGATGTATTCCATCTTCGCCCACGCATGCAGGTCTTCTACTCTGATGCGGTCCCGTAGGGTTAAAGAAAATGCAGCTCTGAGATAGTTGTTTTGCATAACCTGTAATTTCTTTTTATGAGTCCTGGCTACGGAACACCAGACTGGTGAGCCGTAGAGGAGAGCTGGCCGGATGATGGCGCGGTATAGGATTAGTTTATTACCAGGACTAAGGAATGACCTGGCTGTCACAAGTGATGTTAGTTCCCTTTTTACCATTGCATTTTTTGATGATATTGCCTGTATATGCCGGCTAAAATTAAGTTTGTTGTCTAGGGTGATGCCTAGATACTTCACCTTCGGTTGTGGGAGTATAGGAGTGTTTCCTAACATGAGAGGGGTGACGTTAATGTCTTTTCTCTTTCGAGGGATGATAATTAGCTCGGTTTTAGAGCGGTTGAGCGTTATCTTCCACCTCTCATAGTATGGAACAAGAATATCCATGTGTTCCCGGAGATTTTCCTTAGCCAGCTCTGCTTGAGGATTAAGGGAATACATTGCTGTATCGTCAGCAAATAAGGCTTTGTGGGTATTTGGACATGACGGGATATCTGTTATATAAAGATTTAACAATAGCGGCGATAATACAGTTCCTTGAGGCACCCCCGCGAGTAGGTTCCTACTGGCTGAGAGTTTATTGCCTATTTTAGTCGCGAAGGCTCGCCCGGCAAGGTATGACGCGATGAGTGCTGTCAAGTACAGGGGCATGTTGTGGATTGCCAACAACTTGTACAGCAACCCATCGTGCCACACCCTGTCGAAAGCCTTCTCGATGTCAAGTAGTAAGAGAGCGGTTGACTGTTTGTTCCTGAAACCTTTGTAGACGTCGGTCGCTATTTTCGCGGCCAGCATGACGGTGCCATGCTGTCCGCGAAAGCCGAATTGCTCCTGTGGGAGGATCTTAAGCTTCTCTACTTCGTTGTTTACCCTCGGCAAGATTAGCCTTTCAGCCACCTTCCCGAGGGTATTCAGAAGCGAGATAGGCCTGTAAGATGCAGGTAATGCCGGGTCTTTCCCCGGTTTCGGGAAGTGTATTATGCACGCTATTTTCCAGGATGCAGGGAAATGTTGTAGCCGAATAACCGCATTAACTATGTGCATGTACTGGATGATGGTTTTTTGCGGTAGATTTTTCAGGACTGAATTCGGAATACCATCCGGGCCGGGAGCTTTATTTCTCGGAAGACGGCTAAGAGCTTTGCGGATTTCCGCTGGAGTGATTCTCAGTCCATCAAGTACTGCCGGGGGAATAGGGTATTTACATTGCCGGAATCTGTTTAGAGTACGCGTAAAGAGCTCCTGTTCTGGCAGGGTGTCAGGCGCCGCGCTATAGACGCTGCCCAGGTAATCCGCGAAAGCATCAGCTTTTCCGGCGTCGTCGCCGAATTCTAGGCCTAGATGCCTTATCACAGGCATTTGTGCTGTGCCTCCGCGGACTCGCCTGGCCAGCTTCCATAGGGAACCGTCGTCCCTGCTGATTGTATTGATATAAGCCAACCACATTTGGTTTCTATGCTCACGTATTTTCACCCTAATTTCCTCCGACAGCGCATTGATGCGAGCGGATCCCATTTGTGTCCGGTTTCTTTGCCATCTCCGTCGAAAGCGATTTCTAAAGATTATAAGATTCAGGATGTGTTCAGGGAGGGATTCGGTGCTAGGGTACACGGCAACCCTAGTGCACAGAGCATCACGGATGCGCAGGATATTTGACGTGAGAGTTTCCACCTCGTTTTCTAGCTCCTGGACTGTTGTCAGCTGCTCGGGGATCACAGTCAACTCATTAAGCTGTGCCCTGAACACTCGCCAATCAATGTTCCTATACGAAAAGACGGTGTCATTAGATAAGGGGACCCTACAGTATAGGCTAATCTTGATTGGAAGGTGATCAGAGTTGAGGTCGTTAATCTCTAGCAGCTGAGAAGTCCTGATAATTCCCCGAGTGATGGCAATGTCCAGGAACGAGGCTGCACGGGAATAAGTGGGATTAGGTGTTCTATGATAGGACATTTCCAGGTTATTATTGATTATTCCCTTGAACAATTTACCCCTGCTGTTAGTTACGCCGCCCCATTCGGCGTGCGTGGCATTCAAGTCCCCTATCAGCAGGGATACTCGGTTTGGCGGAAGAAGTGCCAAGAGATCGGCTTCTGAAAGGCGGAGACCCGGGGGTGCATAACCGCTACATACACGTAGGCCGCTCTCCAGTTCAATACTGATATGTTCAATCGCGGAGCGAATGTTAAATACTCGTCGGTAGCGAAGTGACCTGTGTACGAGGCAGGCCACGCCTCCCCCGCGTCGATCGGGCCTATCAGATCTTTCGATTCTATAATCCCTTACTTTCAGAGTGAAGTCCGGTGACAGATTCGTTTCTACGAGAAAAACAACCTGAAAATTGGGTGCATGCAAAAAGTTACGAAATTCGCCCAGTTTGTACCTAATGCCATTACGATTCCAAGAAGCGATTTGTAGCATTTAAACATTAAATTTCGCGTATTCAAATGTAAAAAAGCGCAAAGACGCTTGGATTATTTCGGCTTTGTCGCCCCTACAAGCTTCAAGCATATTAGAATCCAATGCCAAGTAAAGTTCATTTAAATTTACAAGATTATTGATTTTTTTGCTACAACGCTATTTAAGTTTGACATAGTGTCGGCTATATTCAAGTTATTCAAATTATTAGTGCTAGCACGCACAGTACCACTAACCTTTTGTTGTTGTTATACAGTGTTTGAATTAATGTTGATGGGTGGTTGATTGGCCCTCCGCTGTGGTTCTCGTCGGCCTCGAATTGGGGGGAAGGCTTGCTGATACCTTTTGCATTGTAAGACTGGCTTACTTGATCGGCGAATTTCCCAGCTTACTCGGACACAACTTAAGGTTTTTATCTCTTGATTTAATCGCTTGACATTGTATTTGGTGTCGAGGACAACTAAATACATAGGGATGCGCGTTTTGCGCATCTCGAAAACGTTCTTTGGGGTAACGTTGTACTCATCAGTGAGAGCTTCCGTGATCTCTCGGGGGGAAATGCCGCCGTCGAGTCCACGCAGGACGAAAGCCCTAGTCTTCTCCTGAGACTCGGCGTAGGAGTGGTACTCGGTTCTTTCATTGTCAAGGGCGCGCTTTAATGTATGCCAATCATTTGCAGTACTACAGTAAACTATCACCGAGTTCTTTGTATATTTTAACTGGTAGTTCTTGATATGCATACTTTTGAGATCATCCTTTAGGTGGTGATGATCCGCGGGTCTACCCTTGATCACTACGGGTGGTGGCGGTGTGACCTTCGGTTTTATGGGCATGTTTTTCTTATTTGGCGCCGCTTTACGCTTAATACCGGTCGAGTTGGAGGTAGAGGCAACGCTAACTGTATCCTCGTCCTCGGTGTTGATGTCCTGTAAGGGCTGATACTGGTTAGCTGTGGCTAGGGGTGGTTGTCCCATATCTAACGTGACCGTTCGGAAGTTTTTCCGGAACGGGATTTGCTTAAATGGGGTCCTAAAAGGCTCTTTGTCATTTCCGGGTATCAGGGTCACAGAATCGGGTGGCGGCGGCGGCCTCATAATCTGGGAATCGCCGTCGCAGCTGGCAATAGTGCCAATCGCTGTTGCTACGGGCGTTGAGTCAGATAAAACGATGGTTTTTTGCGCCATCGACTTATCGGCTGCAGTGACCTTCGCCTTTTTTGCTTTCGCACCTTGAATGTTCGTAGGGCTAGCTTTTTTCTTACCGGTATCGATTTTGGCAGTGGCTTGCCGTTTATTTCTGATAGGATGGGTGTCCCGAAAATGTTGCCGTATCTTTCAAATGAGCTTACATGCCTCGTTCTGATTCAAATCGTTGATATATTGAAGTTTTTCAAAGTCTAGTCGGCACTGGACGCAGACTTCTGCGTAACTACTGCAACGATTTTTAATTTTCTTTATATTTGAATCAAATAGATTCTTGTCAGATATTGACTCGATAGAGATGTTGGACATCGTGTCCTCATCCTCCGTGTGGTCGCCCATTATGGGTTCAGTAGCCGGGGTTCCGTCCCCGGAGACTAAAAAAGCGTAAGTATAAAACTTGTAATGGCCTTTACTGATTACTATAAAAGTAAAAAAGCAGTCCTATAAGCAAAGGAAATGATCTAGCGATCGTGAATAAAAAAACCGCAGCGCTCTTTCACTAGGGACGCCAACTAGTCCTGTCCTAAACGCGGTCAAAACAGGAGTCCAAGTACTTACAAGGGTAAAGGTACTAACAAACAGTTATTTCAAAACAGTGATTTAGAACTAAGACTATCTATCTCTTATCTGTTACCAAAGTTCCACTGTCAGGTGAACACGGACGGCTTGTTCGGGTTAGTTTGGGTTACCCAAACTAACCCCTAGTGCATACCAGCGGGTAGAGTGAACCACACAAACCAAGCCTGGTTTTTAACCGGATGGAAGAACTACATAATCCCAGCCAGGTGGGTGGACTCTAGGAATGGAAACATTCCCTGGTAACGGTTCACAATAATATGTGAATCGATTGCTATTATATACGCTCATTTCAAAAGAATAATTTATCAGAGTTTCAAATTTCGGATTAAAGAAATAGGGTTTTCCCTTTTTTTTGGTCAAATTCAAAAATTAACCAAAAATTAAAAGAAAGCAAACAATAAAAAATTAGAAAAAGAGCACCAACGTAATATATTAGAGCAATCGAAGTACTACAACTATAACCTAATATAAATTATGAAGAAAACTAAAAAGGTTCAGTTCGCCCAAAGGAAGCCGACATCATCCGTTAAAAATAATACTACAGCACTTAAAAAAGAGGAGAAAAAAGCAGTCCAAAAATTTGGACCGAGTTCGGTATCGCAAAATAATCGCGCATGATCGTTAAATACAGTAAATGACAGGGATAGTACGGAAAAAAGAAGATAAATAAAAGTAATTAAATAGATTGTACAAAGTCTGGTACAGTGTAACACTTGCACCATATCGATAAACGAACAACAATGTTATCTGGATGAAGAAAAAGTCATAAAATTGATTGTTACAAAACGTACTAAATCTGGTACTAGATAATATTCATACCATATTGTTAAAAGAGTACAGTATGGTTCACATAATGAACCAAAAAGCACTAAAATATACTTTAATGAAAAATCGTACTAAACAAATTTGACAAATAAATGGTCTGAACGACCTTTCATTATTATTATTATTATTATTAAATAAAAAGCCTATCTCCTCCTTTATTTTAATAATTCAAGAGAAAAAAGTTCAATAAGGTAATAACAATTAACGAAAATATGACGTAATCTGCATTCAATAACGCAATCTGATGGCTTCCCTTAGTAACGAAAACTAATAATAAACAAAACTGCATTACCTAACAATTAACAACCGAATTTCCCGGTTTACTGTCTAATTAATAGTTGAAATCAATCACCCACATGAACGAGAAGTTAATAGCACGATCAATCATTAAAATTAAAGATAAAAACAACAATGCCCCACTGCATCAATGCATTAGTAGCAACTTCTTGCTGTAGACAATAGATGCCTTTGATAAGATAACATAATAATCAATGGTTACATTTTACACCCGCTGCTAATCCGCTTCAGAAAGGTCAAATAAACTACCTAATTATCGAAAATCTACATTACATTTCGTCGGAAATAAAATGAAAACGATTAATTGGATCCATCGCGAAACCCAGCAGAAATAATAAACTATGCCACCCGAATATAGAAGCCTATAAGCCTTAGTTAATCTCTAATTAATATGACGCCACGCCGATCAATTAGACTAATTAAATCCAGTCCGATAAGAATGAAAACGATTATTTAATAATTATTAAATAATAAACTAGGCCATCCGAATATAAAAGCTTATAAGCCTTAATTTATCTCTAATTAGTATGACGTCACGCCGATCAATTAAGCTAAATAATTGAGTCCGAAATGAATGAAAACGATTAATTGGATCCATCGCGAAACCCAGCAGATATAATAAACTATGCTATCCGAATATAGAAGCCTATAAGCATTAGTTAATCTCTAATAAATAGGATGACACGCCGATCAATTAAACTAATTAAATCGAGTCCGAAAAGAATGAAAATGGTTAATTTAATAATTATTAAATAAACTGGGTCATTCGATTATAAAAGCCTTTAAGCCTTAATTAATCTTTAATTAGTATGACATCACGCCGATCAATTAAGCTAACGAATCGAGTCCGAAATGAATGAAAACGATTATTTGGATCAATCGCGAAACCTAGCGAATTAATAATAAGGACTATTAATTAAGATGACGTCACGCCGATCAATTAAGCTACTAAATCGAGTCCGATATTAATGAAAAGCGAAATAATACACGAATGCAATTAATAAAGACACGAGAAACGCAAAACATCTGCAATTGCTAAAGAAAACTTACCTCCTAACAAGAGGGCAGAACGGCGCTAGACAAAACGCCAAACACCACAATGGCTTCCGACACTAGACAAAGCAAATTCCAAAATCCTCGCCTGGCGAGTTATTCCCGCATCTACAGCACTAAAATTAACGAGAACAAATCGAAATAGCCGATACGGAAATTTCTACCTTGTTCGTCGATAAAATCCAACTAGGATGCCTGAGCTTAAATCAGATTTAAATAAATCAACAAGCCAGCAGGAAAGCTTGACTACCTACGGAGTAAAACGAGGCGTAGCCGCGCGGTTAGCAAGGTGAAATCAGTGCGCAGGAATTTACATCGCGACGTTTCTCGGCGCACCAATAAAACGGATCCCTCAAGATCACGCGAGAAAGATTTATTAATTTATTTATTTACGTATATTTCTGTAGACATGTTAACATGTTTTAGAATTGTCAAAATATAAAATAAAAAATTACAAAGATAAAGTTAAAAGTATAGTTAAAAGTACAGGAGCATAGAAACACTAAAAAACATAAATACAAAATACATATAGAGGGCTAGAAATGAATGAGCACCTCTATGTTCAAAAAACTCAGTCAGTGAGTAGAACGGATTTTCAGCTAGCATGGCCTTCAGGTCGCTCCTAAAGCGGGGAAAAGAAGAAATATGTTTTATGGCAATCGGCAGTTGATTGTATATTTTAATGGAGGTGATTTCAGGCCCATCCCTCACCTGAGTCAGTCGCGCTCCAGGAACATAGAGCATGTTCGCATTTCTAGTCTGATAGTGATTCACATCGCCACACTTTTCAAAGCTGCTATAGTTCCTTAATATATTACAGGAGGTCTGCAAAACATATAGGTTGACAACTGTGAGTAAGCCTTTAGATTTGAAGGTAGGGCGACAAGACTCCCCAAAGGGAAGTCGATACATTGTTCTTATTAACCTCTTTTGACAAACCAAGACTCTAGATATGTTGCTGGAATTACCCCATGCCAGCAGTCCATAGGACAAGATGGGATAAATGGATCCATAATAAAAGGTCTTCAGAGTGCTTGCGTCAACAACGTCACGCAATTGCAGAACAGCAAAATTTTTCGAGGACTTTTTCTTACATATGTGGTCAATATGATCGTACCACGAGAGGTGTTGATCGACAGAGAGACCAAGAAATTTTACACAGTTTCTCTGGATAAGAGTTGCAACTTTGTCTCGAACCAGGAGGCTTGTCTTGGATGATCCTCAGAGGTGTAAACACTACAATACTGGTCTTTCCACTATTTAGGCAGATATAAAATCGAATTAAATATCGGATTTAAATGTCGTACTACGAGCGGAAACTGGAATAGTACCTCCTACGTCCTAAAAATTCACTAACAACAGGTTAAAGTTAGTGACCAAAACGGAATGTCACAAGGGTATTTCCGTCCGTGGTAATGTGGCCTGTGGGCGGTCGGGGTATATCCTGCGGGGATTTGGATTTTGGACTCTCCAACAGAAAGTGGTTATACCTACAGTTGTGCGAATCCCCTTGCATAGGAACTCAGTAGTGCAATTCATTAGCTTATATTTGTGCAAAAGTCACCAGGGACGCAAGCCCGTCTTACTGGAGGTTCCCACCGAATACAAGGCCCCTCAAACCGGAAGATCGTGTAACACAGGCAGAAGGGTAGCTTTGCCTCTGTCTAAGCGCCGGACAAGGGGTGTGCTGTAGCCTCGTAGCAAAGCCATTAAACAAGCAAGCAAGCAACTCGAAATAGGCATGGATGGAAAGGCAGATAAAAATAAACCAAAATCCTAATAATGAGGAACAAATTAAAGTCTATCGGGACCAGAAATGGAAATATCACCTGCGGAAAAGCAAGGCCACCCGAAAAACTGGCAACAGAAACGACTCGGGAGACTTTATACCGTCCAAACCAGTGAACACCAACAAAAAAATTTGGCTGTATCTGTCTAAAGTTAAAGATACGGTTAATTAGGAAATAATTAAGAATTATATTTGCAAAAAACGTCTAAACAAAAGCAGAGGAGGTTGGAGTGAAACGATGCCAGACCAGGAAGCCAATTCAATTAAAACAGAGTTGTTTTATGGTTGGTGTCAGGTGTCAGTATGGAATTAAAAGAGTTAGTTTATGGAGAACAGTTTGGGCCATTGGGAATGGATCTCAGCGATTTGACTGCTCTCTGGGGCGCAATTCTTTAGATTAAAATTTGAAAGGGTAGGAGAGATTGCCCTACCCAATAACAATTGTAAAAGTTCAAAAAAAGGGCTAACTGGTAGTGAAAATCAATTGTCAACAAACGTAAGGAGCCTAAATAAGAAAATTTTGCCTCTCTCAGTTCTACAGGCGGAGATAAAACATATTTTTAATATCAGAACATTGTTTGCGGAGAGATGATATCACAAAAGTCCACTTTGAAAATTACAAGCCTATCTGTTTTTCTTCGAGAGCAGATGGTACAGCGATCTATACCCATGAAAATTTGGAGATGGTATCCGTCACAACAAGGACCACACCTCAGTAGAAGGACAGTGTGAATTTTCTACAGCCGAATTTAAACATGTCAAAATGTATGTTGTTGTATGTTTTTATATACCCTCTAATTGTAATTTTAATGTATTTGTTGCTATTAGAGAGTATTTTAAAAGAATTGTAAGCCCAGGAAAATATCTGTGATTTTAATGTCAATTTTGTCACAAATAATCCTAGTGTTGCTGGCTGACCATTCCCTGTCTTATTTGTCAAAGGGTTGTTCGCGGATGGCAGAGGAGATGGCTCGGATACTCTCTAAGACTCAACTATTACTCTCAACATAGGAGAACGTGTTTGATTAAATGTGCATATATATTTTTTTAGCTGCCTCATATAGAGGGCCCGGAGAAGACGAAGAGCCAGATCACTATGCGGAACGAATCGCATTCACCGGCAATTCGCGCATTTTGGGACCGGCATGTATGGTGATAGGATTTCTTATGCTCGTTGCCAGCTGCGTATTGTGTATCTTGGCACACAGAGCTCGTCGAAGAGAGCAAACTGTCGGATTTCACTGCCCCTTACATGGTGATTTTTATCCTCTTAGCCCAGTAACTAGCTCAAAAACGTTAGGTGAGTGTAACTGTCATTTGATTTTTTTTAATACAATACTTAACACATAATGCTATTTTAGAAATTATTGAAAGAAATGGTAAATGCAGTCTGTGTTGGCCACGCAAGAGAGGTCCCGGCGCAATTGCCGTAGGCCCGCCTCAGTGCCCCCATAGTCAGGTGTCTAGTACCAGGAGCTCAATAGCAAGTTCTCCGCATAGTCAGTGTCCTACGCCGTTGCCATTTTTGGTAAACACGGGCCCACCAATGTAAGTATTGACTCTGAAATCTATATATTTATGCATTGTAAGGCAACTAAGTGAAAAAAACTCAATTTTCCCTGAATTTTAGTGTTCCGTCTCCTTGTGATTACTGTTGGACTGTTTAACAAAATGGTTTCTTTTTGGTTTATGAACTAGTTTTAAGCCTTTTCGAATAATGTTTCAGTTAATAAAAGAAGTTGCTGTTGACTTTCATAAAAGTTTTTGAAATACTATACTTCTATGGTTCTGAAGTATGCCCTTGTGGAGATTAGGAAAAGACAATAGCAGAATATGCACTGACCATGATTATACCT
The DNA here is from genome assembly GCA_016904865.1 of Pissodes strobi. NCBI lineage: Eukaryota > Metazoa > Arthropoda > Insecta > Coleoptera > Curculionidae > Pissodes > Pissodes strobi. The sequence goes on along the minus strand of MU188117.1, from coordinate 39,370 downwards.
TTTAATTGCTATTTTTCAACTCGGAGTATATGTTGAATATTTGGCTCTTGTTTTTCTTGAAGCTTTCGCTTTCGCTCAAGATATCTCATTCATTTAATGTACAGTTGTGCTAGATACAATTATAATATAGGATCAGACCGATATTTATTCATAACATTTACACGTTGACGTTCTGCTGCGAATAAATAGCCTAAAGTCCAAATTATACCCGTTTGTTGTTACGTCATCCAGGTGAGAAAAAACGTATGACGTAGATATTTTTGCCATCAATATTACGTTACAAAATTTACTATCGCGTTCAGAAATTAATAGTTTGTTATGTTTTTTTTATACGTTCAGAAATTAACAAATGATGATTCATAAGTATATTATATTTTTTATATTCGTCTGTACACTTTCAATCTCAAAAAATAAAAACAATTTTGTAGTATTTATTTATTAATTTATTAACAAACTTAATGACAATTAACAATTCTTATGATTAATCATGAATAATGAACAATCGCAAATGATAATTTTAAAATATATTGGCTTTTCTTCAACTAGAAAAGGAACAAGTTCGAAACGGAATCGCACTTTAAATTGAGAATGTAATACAACGAGCAGTAGATGTAACAAAACTGAGCTTACAAAAATTGTGAATAATAGGGAGAATGGTATAAAATTATTTTTTATCCGATCGGACGAAAAACGACACCTTTCCGATGTGTTTTCTCACCGCAAAAGTCATGATTCCTCATTCCAGTATATTGTATTCGTTGCTTGGCAACATGCAATAACTGTACAAGAATAGAAAATAACAGTCCGGGAATATAACATTCCCGTCCTAGGCCGGGAATGTAACATTTCTGTCACATTCAAACGCCTTGTTTGTCAGGTCTGACGTCTATCAAAAGTAACATTTAGCTGTAGTTTCCGTAGCTACGTAATAAACTTCAAGCTCGCTCGATTCAAAACTTGATATTATGTTGAGTTTAAATTTGAAACACGTTTTTATTTACAGTAATATTTGGCTCTATTTATATAAGTACGTATTCTAATTAATTTCGATCGGATAAAAAATAGTATGTGCAACTCGTAGGAAAAGCACATTCCTGGACTCCTGTGTTGCTGGCCTCGGCTGCGCCTCGTCCAGCAACTACCACAGTCGTCCAGGAATGTTTTGCTTTTCCTCCATATACTATTAGCTTAAAGGGAAACATTAAAATACTGGTAATTTAATTTACTTGTTCCTGAAAGAAATACTGCCTGGATGAACATGTTTACACATCAAAATGAAACATACAAACTCAAAAAAAAATCACACCATATTACATTGCCAAGTTAATGCAATTGTAACGATATGATTGAATACTTGAATGACGATCATAAAATAAAATTTACAAGAACAAAAAAGCTTAAGCAGTCTCGTCAGTGTTGTCAGAGTCAGAACTAAAGTCAGAGATATTGTCTTCGTCAGTTGTAATTACAAGTGGCGGAATGTCAGAGGCATCACCAAAGTTTACAGAATTAAAAATATATGTTGGTTCACTAAGCGCCAATTCAATGAAATCGTCATATCAAAGGCGGGCCGAGGACGCAACGCGACGGTAAAAAAATGTAGGGAGTGTTGAGGCAATAAGAGCCGAGTTTGACGCGATTTACTTCGGTCAAAGTGCTATTGGTAAACATAGAGTAAAATTTCCCGCTTAGTAAGTAATCAATTAAGGAGGAGTTTAAATAATGAAATATGTTTTTATTAAAATTTTGAAAACTATATTCTGTGAAGTTCCAAAAAAAGATGAAAAGGTAAAGGCATTATTCAGCATATTTTAAAAAAAGTACGGTAAATACGATTGCATATAAAATTTGTAAAATATATTATTTTTTACTTCAAGAATGAAATTTAATACCTCGTGCAAAATTCTTTATTTTACTTTATTTCGGAGATGAACTACATCATAGTTTTGTAAAACTTTACAAATTATTTTAGAAAAAGTTTTGCAAAACTAATTGTCTACATTTTAGCAATTTCTATATTTCGTTAATTTTACCACAATAACTAATTAGCACAAAATTTAAAGTAATAGACTTTTAGATAAACCTATATTTGCACCCATCTTACATTATTTTGCAAATGCACAAAATCTGATTAAAAGTACCTTTTTTAGTTGGTAACCCAGTTGATGGAATAGCATATGAATGTATACAGCTCCTAGAAGAATTTGCAAAACTGTTTTCATTAAAATGCAAACCACACTTTCTAATACGGCTATGACATTACATTGGTGTAATGGTGTATCATTCGCATATTTGTGGGATCCTATAGATTCTAAGGCACTTTTCCAGGCTCGACACCTGCAAGTTTTTTTAGAAATCGATGTTAATATTGAATATTGATGGGAAGTAGGACAAATTTAACTTGTAAGATTTGACCCAAACATACAAGTGAAGTTAAATAAAAGCTTATAATAAACTAATACATACCTACCCTTTTGGGCACCTAAATAGCGATATATTGTGTACCATTCGTCTTTCACAATCAACTACTGAACAAATATTTCGACTAGACATTTTACTCAGAAATCCACAAAAACAAACCGCTATTTTTGAAATCTCGCCCTATACGCCGCGCCGGACCGTAAACAAATTTAAAATAAACTTAAATCACCTAGCTCTCCACTGTAGCCTGGCACCAGTCTACCGGGCAGGCGGGGAGTGGCGGAGTGGAATTGGACGATGGCGCGGAGTGAATTAACTTATATTTTTAATTCTGTAAACTTTGGCATCACACACTCGTAAGCCTCTTGAATTATCTTTTCTGTATGAATAACATATTTTTGCCAATGATCTATAGAAATTTCGTTCATTGCCTTTTCCCATGTAGCTAGAATTTCTGAAGGTGACTCCCTAAGATTGGGAATATATTGATCGTATTTTCGTTAACATTCCGACGATACCATTTCAATTTCATTAAGCTGGCAATGGTATGGTAGCAGTCATAAAATTTTGTGTCCTAAAGGTTTGACATATTCATCAAGGAAGTATTTTTTTACTTGGGCGGTTTCTGCGTGCAATACTTCATATTTGATCTTTCATAGCCTTTTCTGGAAAGTCAGTATTCTTTTTCTTCAACCATTTGATCAGTATCTGCTTTGTCTAATATTTTCTCGAGATTTCTTCTAATAAACCAGAATGGTAACTTGTACTGTCGGGAAGATTCGGAACCAGCTGAGTTTTAAACCAGTTTTCGAAGTTTTCCTGTTCATATTGTTATGATAATCCCTTGTCTTTAATCTACTTTTGAATATTAAATTCGCGCCCTTGATGAAGCCGTCTTTGGTTCCGGTGTGGACCACAATATAACGATGACCTTAAAAAATAAAAGATAACTAACTCAAATTCTCTTAAATATTAAAAATATTCGAAATTATTCTACCAGAACAGTACATAGAGTCAAATTCCCTCATATTGCCCTACTTATGAATTTTTTTAACGAAAAAAAAATTCAAAAATCTTTGGATTGTTTGAGAGGTACGGCGTTTTATAAGATCTCTCAGGAATTCACGGCGGAACAATACTATGAGCTTCATAATCTGTAATAATCCTTAAATACGTCAAATTAATATTTTGCATGCCTAGGCTATATTTGTTTATTTATTTATTTATTCATTCCATAAAAGATCATCAAATAAGATGGCATACAGTTCGTCAGTAAAATAACTACAACCTATAGGTATGCAAGGAAAGCTTGAAATACTAAACAACCAACATTGCAATATATAAAACCTACAAACATCGATCAACAATACACCACAGCATGATCACACACTAAAAATATTTTAAAAAGATTAGAACCAAAACACAACAATGATAGTATTGGCATGTTAAAGGAACCGCACATGAGACTGTACGCCAAAGATTAAACATGAAGATTACAAGAGAAAAAAAATCTCTCAGTTTGTAAAAACTATGTTCAATCAATAAAGTCTTGAGTTCTCGCTTTCCGAATATCCTTCAAGTTTCCAAGTAGATGAATATAAATTTTAGTGGGAACAATAACAGAGCTATCTCCAGTTAGGGTGAGTCTATGATGGGGTAGCCTTAGTCACTCTCAGTGTGTAACAATTCTGAGCGTCGCCAGCAAGTAAGAAGCTATTTAAATTCTGTTTAACATACAATGCACAATGTAATATATACATAGACACGACCGTCAAGATGTCGAGCCCTTTGGAAAGGGCACAACAAGAGTGCCTCGGCCCCCTGAAACATAAAGTTCTCATTATTCTCTTTTGAGCAATAATTAGCACTTCATATTCTATTTGCATTACCCCAGCTGACAATGCCATAGCTCCGGGCTGAATAAGTGAGTTAGTAATATTTCCCTATTAGTAAATTATCTTAGTCTCCATATTACAAAGCAATTAATTAAGTTTTTTTAAAAATGAAATCCACATGATAAGTCCATGACAATTGGGTGTCAATATAAACACCTAAATATTTAATATAGTGGTTCTGCTTAATAGTTTTGCCATTTAAATGTACTAGCATTGAATAATTAACCTTACGGGGGGTAAGCAATATAAGTTAATTTTGAGAAGGATTAAGAACTAGCCTATTTAGGGAGCTATAATAATTATATGTATGCATGGCACTTCTTTCGGCACTAATGGTTAAAGCTGGAACACCCTCAGCTGTGACCACCGCAGTCATATCGTCTGCAAACAGTATAACTAGATCTGCATGATTATTTTCTGTAACATCACCAATGAACACCTAAAAAATCAGTAGGCCCAAGATGCTCCCCTGAGGCACACCAGTATTTACCGGCTGCCGGTCAGAGTACCACTCCCCACTCTCCACATTAATAGTTACAATCTGCGTTATTCCATTCAAATAGGAGGATAGCCACTTCCAGGGCTGTTCCCTCACTCCGAGCTTATGAAATAGTAGTTCATGATTTACAAGATCGAAAGCACGACTATAGTCACAGAAGATTCCAGCCACCTGCTTCCTCTGATCTATCATCCTAATTATATAGTTAACCGATGCCAGTATAGCAACCGCAGTGGATCTACCCTTGCGGAAGCCATACTGAGCATCAGGCAGCAACCTACAGTTATCAAAGTAACTTATAAGTTTGACGTAAAATGCTTTTTCATTCACCTTGGAGAAGGCGGGGAGCAAAGCAACAGCTCTGTAATTGTCTATCCTTTCCTTTTCATGTTTTTTGTATATTGGTTTAATTACAGCACATTTAAATGGTGAAGTCCCTTCTATAAAAGATTTATTTATCAAAACTGATATCAGCCCCTGTGCAAAGGAGTGAGCAAGGAATAGTATCCTCCCCGGCTGCAGTCTTTCCAGAAACTTCATATATTATTTTCTAACCCTCATCCGGTGTGACTGGATGCAACAACGTAGAACCGCAGTTGGTAGAACCATTTGGCTTGAAATCATTAGTTAAATTGTTTCTTGCCTGTGAAACAGAATTACTAGTTAACGAAATATGAATTAAACTCATTTGCTGTGCTTTTGTAATCTTTTTTTCTAGCACCATCACCATCCATATTCTTAAAAAAAAACTGGATAACACCCTTTAGTTTTTAAATTTACTTCACTATTAATAATTTGCCATGTGCATTTTCAGATTGCATTTACAAATTGCCATAATATGAGCGTTTGCTCATGCAAACTGTCTCTCTGTGCTGTTTTAATTTAGTTTTATATGATTTTACAAGATTAGCATTATTTGATTCTTTGACTACTTTATACAAGTTTTTCAAAAGATTTCCCTCATTCACTATCTCAGCCGTCAGCCAAGGCATTGGTTTCCTACCATTGAACCCTGTCCGTTGTTTCAGTTCTAAAGGAAACGCTACATCCATCAATTTTGTAAACCTATCCACAAACATACCCAGTCCATCGACTGAGTTATCTACCATCAGCACACCCTGCCAATCATGTTGGTTCATCATGCTTTCTGAGCCAACATACTGCTTTCTTTTTTAAAATTCGTAAAATACACAAAATTTACTGATGACTAACCCAAACTAACCCATAACCTAGACCCAAAGTAACAATTGGCATGTTGTGGTCTGACAGTGGATTATCAACAATATCTACTCTGTAGTTATTTAGGCTAAAATTTAAAAATATATTATCTATCATTAACTTCGAGTTACTCTGCACTCTCTTAATATCAGAAATACACGATTTTAGACCAAATGAAGCCAATAAATTAACAAAACGTTTAGCATAACAGTCATCAACTTTTGGGTCAAAATTAATGTTGAAATCACCGCAAATCATTTGATGTTTATCACCTTTAATAAATTTATTTAAAATTAGTTCCAAGTTTGTAATGAATTCATTAATGCCTGATAAGGGCTTCCTATAAATACAAGATATCACCACCGTTTGCACTGCCTCCAACTCTGTGTAGGTATGTTCGAATACATCTTCGTTTACTTGTCCATTGGACCTCACTTTATAGTCAAGCTTATTTGACACATAAATGGCCACACCGTCTCATCGGTTGTTTTCCCTGCAATACCTGCCTGCCAGGTTATAACCATCGAGCTTCAGGATATCAATTTCCTCCTTTGAGCACCACGTTTCAGTCAAAGTCACTATCTCTGGAAAGTCAGCTGCTTCTTTTAATAATGTGGAAAAGTCATCAACTTTGTTTCTCAAGCTCCTAATATTGCAATTTGCTAGTCTTAATCGACTGGGCGCTATTTGACATACTCCTGAACTTGTCGAGGGTCTGACTGGCATAGTGCTAGTGCTGGTGTCCTCGTTTTGTGAAAAAACCGTGACACAAGTGCACCCTCAGGCCAAGCATCATGTGTCAGGTCATCCTTAAAGCAATCATGTCTTATATTTACTTTGAATGGTGAATCGGAGACCTCCGGAAAACGCGAAAACGGGTTCTAAGAAATGACTCCAGGTCCTCTGGCTTCGTGTTTGGCTGTAGCCTAGTGACATGTAGCGCTGTGAATTTTGGAATTGTTTGGATATCCTTATTGGAGCCGTTACCACTAACCACAAACCGCTTTCTTCACCTTGATTTTATTGTATTCCATTATTCAGCTTTTACCGATGACTTTTCAATATCCCCGAGCTTATGAACACTTCTCATAGCAGCAGATGCCTGTGCTTGGAGGATTGCAACCTGGACATCATCTGATTGTATGATATTTTTATTTAATACATATTGCTTATAATGCTTCGCTGCGATTTTTTGAGAGATCCGCGAAGGGACTTTAAAGGGCCATTAGCTTCCAAACTGTCTGATTAGACCTACTTTAAAAAAAAATTGTACTTTTAGAAGCTGATAAAAATATGAAACATACGAAATTATGAAGATGTACAAGGCATCAGTTTTTATTAAAAAAAATCTAAAGCGATAACATATTTTTACCTTCACTTTTTTTTCTTGAATCCGTGTACTTGGTATCATCTTGCCAGCTACTACGAAATGATCCCTTGCTAAAGATCCACGTCTCGTCAATGGACAACCTTCCCGACCTAACTTTCTATTTTTGATATACTCCCTTAAAAAAATGATTTTTTTATGAATAATATCTGGCAAGTCCATCAAATATTTTCTATTATTTGATTTTTTCCACTTGAAACCTATACTTTTGATCCATCGTCATCATCTTAAGGAGTCGATGGAAAACCCAAAATATTCAATTTTTATCTTATTGTTGCCAATTGTGTCCCGAATTATATTTTTCAAATATTTTCTAATTTTGGTTTTTGCGGTCTTTTGCTTGGAAGACATACTGGAAGCGTAATCCTGGTCTGATCTTATCCCATCCTCTTTTATATTTGCGATCGTTGTTGGGCTCAGTTTTGTTGCATCTGCGACGTGCTGTATCTCATTCTCAATTTGAAGTGTGATTCCGTTTCGGATTTGTTCCTTTTCCAGTTGAAAAAAGGCAATATATTTAAAATTATCAGCTGCGATTGTTCATTATACCTATTTGTTTCAGACTCGATCTTGGTCGATTTTCTAAACAAACAGAGATGTGCTCGTAGGCACTTTAATTAACAATAGGGGCTAGTTCTAAAGTGACCTTGTAGATAAAACAAAGACCTTTAGCATTATATGAATATTTTAATAAGTTATTTTACCTGAAAATAACTGGAAGCTCATAAATAAACAAAATACATATAAACATTAAATGATTGTATGTAGTCAGTGCTACGATATGGATAACATATGTCGATGCTAGATATCGACCTTGAAGAATATCACAAGAATAATATTCTTAAAAACTAAAGCATTGCATAAACAGTTGTAATTCTAAACTAGTATATGATTATAAACATAACCTTGAAGCTATGTACAGTTAAATGCTCATTAAATTCCCTGCGGAACTGCTACGTTTGAGCTCGGTTAGCTGAAATAACTGATATGAAATACAACAATGTACAAGCAATAATAACAGGATTAATATTACCTTAATGTCCACCTATAAGCTACTAGGTACACTATATTCACAATTGACGAGCAACGTTCAATTCGTTCAGCAGTTTATCTTCCAGCACAGGGAAAGTCACTTTAACACTTACTAAGTCTCTTGCTAGCTTCTATATACAATGAACTTCAATTTCTTGCAAATAAGAATGACTGGAATGTAGTAGATTGAGATTGAGATGGTATGCAGTTTTTGCTTAATTGCATGCCTTTGTGATGCGGTTTTTATACACGCCAAAATGATTGTAAAACATGCTATGCAAGTAGCATAGATAAGCTGAAATCCGAGTAATGGAATAGCATTTGGTGAGATCTTTATATTGCAATAAAGCATAGAGAATATTGGCAGACTGGTGCCGGATAGACCTTATATCAGAATAAGACCAGAATATAACAACCCAGTGTTATACTCTGATAGAGAATAGAGAATGTTGAGAACACATGGACAAGACCAATGGGAACGCTAGTACAGCGATGGTACCGCGTTTGAGATGTTGAGGGAATGATTGTAAACGTGTGAGTTTACTTACTTGAGATTCGATGCAAGACTCGATTAATATTGAGAATCCATGGACAATACCAATGGGAACGCTAGTACAGCGATGGTACCGCGTTTGAGAGAATGTGAATGTAAACGTGTGTGTTTACTTACTTGAGATTCGAGACAAGACTCGATTACTTGTGATTAGAGACAAGACTCTATTGTGATAACTCCCATGGACGATTGCCATGGGGCGCTAGTACAGCGATGGTACAGCGTCTTACTTGAGAGAGAGTGATTGCAAACATGTGAGTCTACTTACTTGGGTTTCGAGACAAGACTCGATTACTTGTGGTTCGAGACAAGGCTCGATTGTAGAACTCCCATGGACAAGACCAATGGAGACGCCAGTACAGCGTCTTACTTGAGAGAGAGAGAGAGTGTAATGGCAGACAGGGTGCTGATAAATACCTTTTTGTAGGTTTGAGACGACGACGACGAGCATGGCTGGATACCACAATTCACTTGAGTAGAGAACTAGAGGAATTATGAGGTCTCGAAACGTGAAAACTTGCCCGGCATGGCAAATTGGCACCTTGCCGGCGGGAAAAGCGTCCTTAGCGCGTGCTTACTTGGGTGAGAGTCGAGATGCTACTGAAATCTAGAACGTGAACTGGATCAACTTGAAGAAGTTGTCAACGCCCCTTGTCACTACCCCCTTCTGGCGGGATAATCTACATCCCCCGGAAATAGAAGGGGCAAATAATGTAAATATAGAGATATTGTGTAAAACATAGCATGACCGGTTGTGTAAATTAATATTATGAATTTTAACACAAACCGGGTCGAAATCTGCTGGCTAGTTATCATGAAATTCGATTATTAAAGATCGGAATTTTAGAAGCTAACTTGATTACCTCCGTTAAGAGATAGTGATTGGCCGAATGTCGGAATGTGTTCCTGCATAGTGTAGCTGATATGGCCTTGGGGTTTGAAATACGTTGAGGTGATTGGTTGCACGAATTATGCGGTTGGATGCAGGACTGCTTTTTTGGCGGGGTATCGGTGCAAATGAGTAAACGTTGTTACAACAGATGGCGCTAGTAATATCGCAGGGTTGCGCATTTTAAGATCCTTTACACAAATAGTGCACTATGTAAAAATCGACCTCTCCTATTGGTCGATCCATCTCGTATTACAATATGTCTTCGTGTTGCAATCAATTTCTGTCAAGAGCTCTCATGGTGTAGAGGTTTAGACAGTTGGGTCTCTCCTGGACGGCCCCGGTTCAAACTCCGTTGCTTTTTTTTATTTTTTTTTTAAATTATATTTCTAAACAGTTTTTTTTTTTATTTTGGGTATGTCTTGGGTTAGTTTCCTTTTACTTGGGCCCCCGTAGCGAGCGGAGGGCCATGCGAATCGACCAATAGGAGAGGCCGATTTTTATATAGTGCACTATTTGTGTAAAGGATCTTATAATGCCAGGGATACAGCGGCTTTTTGTAGAAAACGCTGTGATTGGTCAGATGCCTTTCGAAGCCGCTTTACTTTTAGCTTTCTAGTCTGCCTGATGCAGTGGATAAACGTTGTAAACAAAAGATGGCGTTAGTAGTATCGCCATGGATTTTAATTCCTTTGGAATGCGAGGACAGTGGCGTGGAATGTTAAATTGTACAAAATTAAATCGTTAGATTTGAAAGCGTATTCAAAATGGTTTTTGAACACTATTATATCTTTTTCTCGGCATTATTTAAAACTTTTCGAAATAACTTCCGACAAGTTGACAAACCAATGTTTTTGATTGACAGTGACGGATACTTCACATAGCCAAGTATATAAAAAACGAATAATCATCGGACGCCTTTTTTTCCAGAAGTTTGTTGTCATCGTCGTTTGAAATATACTAAACAAAGATATACAAAAATGACGTCATTACAAATGGGTATAATTTCGACTTTACCATCGCTATCGCTAATGACGCAGATAACTGATGATTTATCGTATATTAATCCAAATACAGAATTCATTCATAAAAAGAGAACAACGTTAATCTCGGCGACCGACGTCCAAATTCGTTCAGTTGCCCAAAAAAGGACTTCGAATGCGCCACTGCCAAATGACTTATTCATAAGATAGAACCACTTGGCACGTAGTAACTCTATTGTTCTTGAGATATTGACGTAATGGGAATAATAATGGAGTTATTGTTTTACTAAAACCGAATGGGTCAAACTATCTTATTAGTTGGTGCACTAGTTTGAATAGCTTTGCTATAATTTAAATATGAAATCGCTGGCGCAAATTGAAGGCACGGCGCTGCTATTATGCCTCCCTAATTTAGTACACCTTAAGAAAACGACAGAGGATGATGCTATCATAATAATGTTTGTCCAATCCTGTATGGATATCCTCCGTAAAAACAAATTTAACGAGCTTCAACTTTTTTTGGTCAGTGTCGTTAAGTAATCCCGGTACAACCTTGTATATCGAAAACATAAATTTTATAAGGCAACACTTGTAATAATATAATCCTTGAAATTTTGAATACATATATATTATTTAAAAGGGGTCTATAAACTTAAACTATTATTTATATTTTAGTGGAGGAATTACTGTAGCCTCAACAGCTCAAGAATCACCCACAGAACAGTCATTTGGGTCTATACGCTCACTAACAGTAGGTCGTGAGGTGGCTAGTTTTCCTATGTCGAGGACACCAACGCCTCCACTAACGTTCGAAAGGTTAGTATTTATTCAGTTGGTTATTAAAAGTGAACTAGCACGACATGATGAAAATTGGCTATACTCTTACAGATCTCAAAATATGGTTAACGTTCCCGACCATCAAAGACTCGTAGATTCAGTAGATTCTCAATTCGAAACGATTCCGGTGCATAGAGAGGGACCTAGAAAATCGGTGTCGATCGTGCTCCCTTCCGAAGAGAAAGGATGACCTATAATAGATGTGTAGCTTTGGACCTACAATGCTCGTTAAATGTTTCATCATTCATTAACTACTTCATTCATCACATGTTAAAGTCTAAGTGAATATTACCTGATTGTTACGGTACAACTTGAATAAAATTGGGACTTGGGTAGACTAGTCAAATGTCTGTTATTTTAAAAACCTTATAACAAATGGATTGTGTCTCGTTAAGCCTTGGTTATGATTGAGAATTTGTCTTCCAGTTTGTCGAATTGCTTTAACAATTTAAAAAAGGTATGATTTCAGTATTTAATTTACTTTTTGCAAAATTTGAGTAACAAGTTATCATATTTCCAGTCTCGTACATGTGCTGCCCCATTTTAAAAAAAACGTATTATCTATCAGAGCTTCGAGAGTTTATGCTAAAAAAATTTTAAACTAAATAATAAATAAGTTCTATGATTTTATTTAAGCTGTATCAAATTCTTGTGATGTCCAAATTGCAACAAAAGACAGTGTTTTTTGCACTTTATTTAGTTTTAATTATTCGTATAATTAAGTTTCGAGCTAATGCTAATATTATAAATTCAGTGATCTATGACGATATTATTTATAGGCGTTGAATAAAGTGGTTAGACTGAAAGTTTACAATTAGTAAATATTAGGATATGTAATTTATTGTTTGTTATTGTTTATTACGTGTAATCTACTTTTAATCATTCTGGAATATATAATATCCGAAACAAGAATAGTGTGTAATTAATGAATGTTAAATGATTTGATGGTTGATCGATTAGAGATTGACTTGTCAAGTAATATTAAATAGTTCCATTTTCAATATTGAATACTCAATTTTTACATAGTTTAAACATTTTTACCTAGAATGTACCTAGGAAACCGCATAAAACGTATGTAGAATATTCATTTATATAGACAGATTAATCAAGGATTCTAATATGCATAATATAATCTGTGTTACAGATATAATAAGTTCTCTATTAATGTCAAAGGAGAATGTCAATGTTATTATCTACTCCTGCAAACGATCACTACTATTATAGCTGTCTATATAAGTACAATGAAAGACTTAAGTATAATATGTGATTTTACATTTAAATTATTATTTTAACAGGTATAATTTGATTCTAAGCCCTTTTAACAGAACTAGACGTAAATGAGGAAGTCAGTCTGTGGCTATGTGAACCTAGTTGTTATTTTAATAAGAAATACCTATTGTAAGTTTTAATAATAGAAACGTATAATTTTATATGGAGTTTTTTAATTTTATCAACTCGCTCATCTCTCCCTTACTAAAGGTAAAATAAATTCCAGATAATTGTGAAAAATATTGTTTACAAACAATTTATAATGTCTTACATGTAAATCAGAACAACTGCCCAGAGAAAAGATGGCAACAAAAAGGAAGCAAGTGCTGGTGGGCTGAACCAAAACTTAAGAGGTTGCAGTCAGAAGAATATTTAATGAAGCCAAGACAAGAGATTTCAATAGAGCTTTATTATCAGAAGAAATCATTGTTTTAGATTCGATCTTGGTCGATTTTCTAAACAAACAGAGAGTGCGCGTAGGCACTAAATTGAATAAAACAAAAACCCTTAGTATTATATGAATATTATAATAAGTTATTTTGCCTGAAAATAACTGGAAGCTCGTAAATAAACAAAATATAAACATTGAATTATTATAATAATAATAATAATAATAATAATAATCTTTATTGATGATTGTTCATGCCTTAAGCATTTTCACAAGTCACTTACAGTTTAGAAAAATGCAAATAATACAGTTACAATACAGACAACATTCAGATTATATATAATAAGTCACAGGTTAAATTCATATAAAAAAAAACACAAATTACAGTACACAAATACATCGCAAAACACTACATCTGTGACAAAAAAAAAACATTGAAGAATTACAATTTATTATACTCTATATCTCCTAATACCCAGGCCAAGCTAGGCAACATACTCTTCAAAAAATTATACCAGATCAGCAAAATTATTTTGAAGGAATTCTTCAGTGCTATAAAAGGCTTTTCTTTGTAAATATTTTTTTAGTTTTAATTTAAATGAGTTTCGGTTTAAACTTTTTATTGTAACGGGTAATAGGTTGAAAAATTTTACACCGTGGTGGTTTCGGCCATCCCTAGCTCTAGCAGTCCTTGTATAAGCCAAACTAAGGCAATCTCTGGCCCTGGTATTGTAATCATGATAGTCCCCATTGTAGGTGTAGTTATCGGCATTGCCTCTCACATACATGAGACAGCCCAATATATAAACTGAGGGCAGTGTAAGGATACCAAAAGAGATGAAAGGGGCCCTACAGCAGTCTCGGTATCTTAGACCAGCCATGACCAGCCGCACACAGCGCCATTGAGCCGCAAAGATTCTGGAGGCATATGGTGAATGACCCCAACACAGTATGGCATATGAAAGATGGGAGTGAAAATGGCCACAGTAGGCGTTAAGTAGGACACCCTGTGATACAATTTTCATAAGATTGCGCAGAATAAATATTTTTCTACTGAGAACATTTTCCAGATGGTCGATATGTTTTTCCCATGTTCGTCCAGAGTCAAGATAAACGCCAAGGAATTTTACAGGACTAGTTTTTGTGTTAATGGGTCGTAATGAGAAATCGATCATTTGAGTTTTTGCCTCATTGACACTGAGTTCATTAGACAAGAGCCAATCGTTGATATCAGACTGTATCGCTGTAGTCTGCTGGTCAAGATCAATCAAATTATTAGCTTTTGTGACTGCTGTAGTGTCATCAGCAACTAGGACAAAATTAATGTTATTATGAACAGAACATAAAGGAATGTCGTTTATATAGAGGAGAAACAGAATTGGAGCAAGGACAGACCCTTGAGGCACACCCATTGCAATATATTTTCTTCCCGATGTTGATCCGCCATAAGTCACGTACTGTAAACGGTTTGATAAGTATGATGTTATTAGCTTAATACTGTTAGTATCAAAATTATATTTACGAAGTTTCTGTATCAGCAAATCATGAGAAACACAATCAAAAGCCTTTGTCAAATCGAAAAATGAGGCCCGTGAGTACAGTTTGTCCTCAAAACACGCCTTTATGTAAGTTACAAGATGGCCTATTGCTAGTGTGGTAGACATGCCTGAACGAAACCCAAACTGGGAGGGGTTGAAGAGGCGCCGAGTCTCTAAACAGGAACAAATCTGTTTTTTAATGTACTTTCAAATAGTTTACCGAATACAGGAACTATCGATATTGGCCTGTAGTTGGTAACATCATCACAAGCTCCCTTTTTAAATACAGGTACAACCCGTGCCACCTTAATACAATCCGGAAAGATATCATCCCCTTTTAGTCAATGGGTAGATTATGATGTTTTGTACTGTCTTTATTATCTTTATATTAAAACCGAAACAGTCCTTACTGGGACTGTTTTTAAGATTGGCTATTATATCTCTAAGATCAATATAAGTAACTTCATCGAAACTGAAACTTTCATTAGTATTAATATTTATTAAATGTAAGTAACTCAAGGGATCAACGTTCGAGACAGGAAGATTCCTCTTCAAATTTCCGGCAATGTCAGAGAAGAAGTTATTAAAGTCGTTTGCGTTCAAGCAGTCAGAACTGGTATTATCCTTTACCGCATTATTATTTTTTATTATATCCCAGGCGGCTTTATTTTTATTTTTTGAATTGATTATATATGTCTGTCGTTGGCTCGCCTTTTACTTTCTTGGATAAAATTATTATAACTTACACGGAATGACCTTAGAAAATCCGATGGCACTAGGAATGGTGTAGAGTAGCTTAGCCTAGTTAAAAACTTCAATGTTTCCCTCATTTGTTTTACTTCATCTGAAAACCAGTGGATTTTATACGTTTTATTAAATTTGTTTGTACTGGTCATTTTCGTTTTTTCAGGGAATGCTATTTCACAAGCATCCACCATAATATCAATAAACATTTTAAACATTGCATCAGGAGTAATTGACTCATCATTAACGAATGACCAGTCCATAAGACCAACTATCCGGTGTAAACATGATAGCCCTAGATCCGTGATAGGCCTATAAGCTACCCTAACCTTACACGCAGTATGAGGCCGAACAAACAATCTACAACTGAATGAAACCGCTAAGTGATCCGATAAGCATGTGTCTATGATTTTATAAGCAAAATTTCCATTAATATTTGTAAAAACATTATCAATGCATGCATTTTTCCTAGTAGGCTGAAAAACCACCCTGGATAGTCGGTAGGACTCCAAAAGATTACACAAAGCCAATGATTCCACAGTGCCAGCCTGAAAATGCACATTAAAGTCCCCAGTAATTACAAGTCCCGAATTTAATTGCAAAACATCCAATAACTCTGTCAGTTTGTTTAAAAATGTGTTTAAATCGCCCATAGGTGATCTGTAGACAGTTATAATCTGCATGGTATCATACAGAACTCCCGCAATCTCAGAATGGATCTCATCAGACATAGGCACCACATCAAAGGGCAATGAATAAGTATTTATAGTAGTTTTAGCAAATATGGCAACACCACATGCCTGCGGTATGACCTGCCAAAACCTGATACATGTACGAAACCGCCCACATGGATACAGGCCAGCTCATCTGGTTGTAACCAGTGCTCGCTTATACACACAATATCGTGTTCATAGTTTAGTAAAAAAGTTTCTAACAAATGAGTTTTCTTTTTAAGAGATTGAATATTAAGATGGAGAATTTTTAGAAGAGTACTATCCCCAGTTCGCACCTCATTTCTATCCAAATGGCCATCGAGTGAGATATTTACATTATTTACAGTTAATTTATCCCTTATCCTAAAAAAACATCATTCACATTTTCAGTACTATGGTTATTCGAAACCGTTAGGCCCCTGCAATTATCCAAATCATTGAACTGACGTGAAAGTAATAGTTCGGTGGAAATAAATTTTATTAATAATTTTTTCGCTGCGTAAGATGGTACACCATTTGAAGATCTTTCATACGAGTGCATAAAAAAGTCAAAAGTCAAAAATATATTTTTATGAGGACTATTACGAGACAATTGAAACATTTGATTATTCATTTCTAAAATAGAGCCATTAAGATTTTTATCACTTGCAAATGGTGGCCCAACCACTATTAGATTCGTTTTCCCTGCCAATGACAAGAGTTTATTATATTCGTTGGCTGATATATTGACTTGATTCTTGACATTTACAGTTCCAACAAAAAAAATTATATTTATATATTATACGTAGTCAATGCTACGATATGAATATCAGTCGATGTTAGGTATCGACCTTGCAGAATATCACAAGAATAATACTCTTAAAAACTAAAGCATTGCATAAACAATTGTAATCCTAAACAAGTATATGATTATAAACACTATCTTGCAGCTAAGTACAGTTAAAGGGTCATTAAAGTTCCTGCGGAACTGCTACGTATGAGCTCGATTAGCTGAGATAACTTTAAGATGAAATACAATAATATACAAGCAATAATAACAGGATAAATATTACCTTAATATTCACCTATAAGCTACTATGTACACTATATTCACCAGTTGACGAGCAACGTTCAATCGTTCAGCAGTTTATCTTCCAGCACATGGGGAAAGTCACTTAAAACACTTACTAAGTCTCTTGTTAGCTTCTATATACAATGTACTCAACTTCTTGCAAATAATAATGACTCGAATGTAGTGGGTTGATTGAGAATATTGAGATGGTATGCAGTTATATAGGTATGCATTTAGCATAACATGGATGCCCTTGTGAAATGCGGTTTTTTGGTGCACGCATAAATGATTATAAAACAGGCTATACAAGTAGCATAGGTAAGCTGAAATCCGTGTAGGAGAAATAGCATTTGTGAGATCTTTATATTGTAATAAAACTGAGAGAATATTGGCAGAACAAAGTGCCGGGTAATCCTTATATTGGAATAAGGTCAGAATAAACACAATATTATACTCTGATAAAACATAGAGAATATTGAACCCCCATGGACAAGACCAATGGGGACGGTACAGCGTTAAAGAATGTTGAGAGTTTGTGATTGTAAACGTGTGTGGTTACTTACTTGGGGGCTCGAGACAAGACTCAATTATGATGAACCCTCATTGACGATTGCCATGGGGACGCTAGTACAGCGACGGTACAGCATCATATTGACAGAGAGAGATGGCTGTGTGCCAATAAATACCTTTACTTGTAGGCTTGAGACGACGATGACGATATGTCGCCATGGCAGGATAACACTATGTCACTTGAATAGATATTGAGGGATTAGGGGACCTCAACACGTGAAACCTGCCTGGCATGGCCGATGGCCGACCATGTCAGCGGGAGCGCGCTTCAGCGCGGCTATTTGGTTGGGGTTCAAGATGCTACTGCAGTGGCGGCTCGCGGCTTTGAAAAGTGGGGAAGAGCTACCGACATCGATAGAAGGAACAGGAAAATTTTTGGGGTCCACGCCCAAACTGCCAAAATTATTTAATAATTATTACCAATATTTTTTAGGTAAAGCATCAAAAATAAAATATATTCATATTGTATTAGCAACAAAATGATTTGTTGCTAATACAAATCACATGTCTACGAAAAACACACTAAAACTAGAATATATAGAAAATATCTCTTGTATAATACTATAATGGATCAACCGTGGAATGTAAATAAAAAATAATTCCAAGAATTCACGGCGGAATGTCCCCTAATAAACTCGCAATAAACGAAACAACGTGCTTTCGCGTTGGACGCGTTGATCTGAGAATGGAAGTGCTACACGCCAGCTCTTCCAATCATTGCAAACCAAACAAATTTACGACCATTACGACGTCATCGTCATGGCAACCAACTAGTTGCGCTTATAATTTGGATGACTCGACGGCTCTCGAGCGATGCCTCTTCCTTAAAGGTTTACACAAATGATAATGAGATTATCACTGCTATCGGCGCGTACGCGAAAAGAAATGGACATTTTCATGTGGGTTCACCTCTGTTCTATTCGATAGTGGAGTTAACGGGCAATGTGCAGGTGGCGAGATTCTTCTTCTTGTTTGATGAAGCTTTGATTTTAATATTTGAAAATAATTGAATTATTAGTTATTAGGGGGGTAACGGGAAACAGATTATTCATAAACTAAGAAAATTTTATCATTGAATCTTAAAATATATTATTTTACTGATGAATGAATTAATTGTATTTTTTTAAATTACATTTTCTTGAGGAAGTGCACTTCCCCTACTTCCGCTGAATAGCCGCCTCTGTGCTACTGAAGTGAATTCTGGAACGGGAGAACTAGATCAACTCGAAGGAGTTGTCACCGCCCCTTCTGGCGGGATAATCTACATCCTCCGGAAATAGAAAGGGCAAATATGTAAATACTGAGAAGTTATATAAAACTTTACGTCAGCGATTGTCTAAAATATCCTTATGAATTTTATCACAAATCTGGTCGAAATACGTTAACTGGTTTTTATAAAATTCGATTGTTAAAGATCGGAAATTTGGGAGCTAACTTGATTACCTCCGTTAAAGGCTTGTGAAAGCTCAGTGATTGTCCGAATGTGTTCTTGCATGGTCTAGCTGATACAGCCTTGGGGTTTGAAATACATTGAGGTGATAGTCTGGCGGTCTGGGCCAGCACCTGATTTATTTTAAGAAATGTTTCAACAATTTTTTTAAAAATATAAATAAAAAATTTTTAATTTAATTTTAATTTTTCAAAAATTAAATGAAGTCTCGAATAAAAAACCCAGGGAGAAAACGTTCAAATAAAATAATAAGTTTATTTTATTAAGAAGAATTAAAAACGAATTGGTTTAACTCTCATGAAGTAATAACAGAATCGCTAAAAAGGTTTGATCATTATGCCTAATAAAAGTATGCAACTAACACCGCTTGGATAAAAATAAAACCACTTACCATTGAAATAAACTTTCAATAAACGGCATGGTGTTTAACTTCACACGATTCGGGATCCGATTTTTAAAACGCGGTGACATACTTTAGATTTTTACTCGACTGCATCACGCAACTAGAGAAAATTAACTTCAAGAAATATAGCTAACACTAACCGCAAGGAAAAACCCAGGTCCCCCGAACTTTGTTCTAAAAGAACACT
Organism: Pissodes strobi; assembly: GCA_016904865.1. NCBI lineage: Eukaryota > Metazoa > Arthropoda > Insecta > Coleoptera > Curculionidae > Pissodes > Pissodes strobi. Next base: position 19,343 of record MU188117.1, on the reverse strand, counting down.
ATTGGCCAGGGGGCGTGTATTAGGAAACATTTCCAGAGCTCAGCCAATTAAAACGAAAGACAAAAGAGTCATGACCTTAAAAGGTTTAAGTAACCGCTTGGACTTTGAAATACATGTGTGAGCTAATTTCTGTGACTGGAATGGAAAATTTTGATACTTGGGGGATTGGAATGTAAAAAAGCTAGTTAAAACTCGAATAGTTGTTTTCGCCGAAAATTGGGGCATTTGCGTCACCTCACACGTGTTGTTTTCGTGCAGGTGTACCGATGGCGGATTTTTCTGGGAAACAAACGCGTCAAAAAGCTGCTATAAAGCGTGAAATTATCGGAGAAAAGACAGTCTTAACTGAATATCCATTTGTCGTAGGTCCTAATGCCCGATTGGGGCGCGAGGAATTTTTAATATAACTTTGATTTTTCAAGTCTGTTACTATGGTCACAGTACCTATTGACCAAACCGAAATTAGTGTCTCACAGTTTAAAGGCTCGTGGAAATAACTAAGTAATTAAATAAATTCATGTCGTCGGTTTGAAAAGTAGAGTAAAGAAACGTGGTTGAAATTCGTCATCCGTCGAGGGAAAAGATGGTCAAACAGGAGCAAGGGCGGCTTCGATGGCACGTTCCGGGTTAACATTCAGCGTTAGTTTAGTTTTAAATCATAATGTGTAGAATGCTTGTATATTTGAAAACATTTTATCGTTTTCTGTCTGCAGGAATTTCATGAGTATTCAGTAAAACAATTCAGTGCTAGCGTTAGATAGTAAGTTTAGTTTTAAATCATGAGGCGTAGAGTGCCTGTATATTGGGAAACATTTATTGCTATGTGTATTCGATAATTAAATAAGTATCCCATTAAAATAATGCTAGTGCTAGCATACTTCGTATTTTATTTAGTTAATTCACTGCGGAAAAGATCATTGCTAATTGAATTTATTTTATTAATCCATAATAATTATTTGACTGGCTAGTAAAATATATTCTAGGAAAGTTGATACACTGGGAAATATTCACAGTGTCTAAATAATAATACCAGTGCCATTTTCTTTTAGTGTGCAAGTACTGATTGTCTTGCGCTGTAGATACGAGGTCATATTAAAAAATAAGTGAATAAATTTAGTTACTATTAAAATGTTCCCTTTCAATTGTGTGCTCCCTTAAAAGATTCGCATACAAATATTGTTTTATTAATTTTAAAACGAAACTGATGTGCCTTACATTAATTTATTTATATTTAATAGGTATACCTGAGAATAGAATTAAGTACTGGTAAGAGGCATAAAGTGGTTTTCAACTAAGTGGCGAAATATGGGCGGTTAACCAAGTGTACAGGTAAATAATTTTACGACGAAATAGGGTGTCAACTCACTGGTACTGCGAACCCGGTTATAGATAATGAACAGGAGATGAAGAAAAGGCCGAATACACAGTAAGTAAAGGAATATAGTAAATCGACGTTCATTACAAATGCACCGGAAATCAAAGTTATTATAGATCTTAAAGGTCGTCGTACCTTAAAATTCTTGTGCGAAGACTGTGAGTGTAGGCGCGCCAGGTTCCCATTATATTGAAAACTCTCGACGTATGGAGAGCTGAAATAAGTGTCTTACGAGAAAATATAATTATTAGGAACGTCACCACAGCCAGTACAAACTCACATATTCCCTCCAGCGAAAATATGTTTAGAGAATTTCAGGAAGGTCAAACTCGTGAATCCAATGTAGTCTTGTTCAATTTCCCAGAGCAGGACAATGACCTTGGGGATTCTGAGGATCTGACAAGGGCGGTCATGAATGTTCCTGTTCAAATAAAAAATGTCGCAAGAATTGGCAAACCCAACAAGAATGGTCATCGATCATTGAAAGTTACACTCCATAACAATGCAGAGGCCCAATCGGATTGATGGGTCGCAATGTGTTTGTTGGTCTTGATTTATCGGCAATGCAGAGAAGTTTTGAATCAGAGGTCAGAGATGAGTATCGACAAAGGACCAGTAATGGAGAAACAGATATTTACATTAAGTACACTCGGGGAGTCCCTTCTATAGTCTCAAAAAACTAGTTAAAATACTCAACCTATTATCAGAATGTAAGGGGTTTGCGTACTAAACTGAATTAACTCCTAGAGAATGTACAAGTGTGTTCCTATGATATATTAGTATCCACTAACACTTGACCAAATAATGGTTTTTACAATGGTGAACTGAATCTTTAATTATAATGTATACCGTAATGACCGGTGTTGTGACACTAGTGCTAGAGACTCTAGAGAGAGGGCCGGAAGCGTCTTGATCGCTGCCCGAAAGGGTATAGCTAGTAAAGTCCTCGATGTACCAGGAAATATCGAGCAATTGTATGTTTTAATTGGCCCTGGAAATGGGAACATTATACTATGAACAATTTATTTGCCTCCAAGGTCCAGTGCTGCTACCTATAATACCTTCTGTGAAGTGAAACTCTTGACACAGTGTTTGATGCATCTCCAACTTCACCTATTTACCTATATATTGGGTGACTTCAATCTTCCCCATGGAGGGTCCACTGTGACAGCTTCGCATGGAGCGTCGCCCGATGAAATAGCGTCTCATCACGAGATATCAGTCGCCTGTTCTTTTCATAACCTATTCCAAATAAACTCGGTCTTGACAACCAACCGAAACCTACTGAACCTGGTACTATCACAGGACCCTGATGTTACTGCACAGGAAACAGATGAATAACTGATCCTCCCAGATTCGTATACAAGAATCTAGGGACAGCCCCACAACTCTGAGCAGAGTAATGTGGGTTGCCTAAATTCTTTTTTCTGTTTATTAGACAAAAAATTAGCACATAAGCGTTTTAAATTGTCAAACACTACTGCAGACTATGAAACATGTTTGCGGACTATTTTGCAACTATTTATTCTAATAATATACGTATGAGATACCCTCATGCGAATTTTCATTCAATGGCATTCATATCACAACCTACCACATCTATATATCTAAAATCGATGAAAAATTTTCTGGTCTGAAAATCGACAAAAGTCCTGGTCCAGACGGCATTCCTCCAATTCTGCTGAGAAATGGCTGTTTCATATTATCCAGAGCATTGTTTCATATATTTAATTCTTCTCTTTCCACTGGAACTTTTCCTGATTTCTGGAAGGTGAGTTTTTTAACCCCTATACACAAGTCTGGTGACAGATTTCTAACCACGAACTACAAACCCATTAGTATCTTGAGCGTTATCCCCAAGGTGTTTAAAAGCTTGGTATTCGACTTCTTATCACCCATTTTAGATCCTGCCTTGAATGATCATCAATTTGGCTTTCGACCACGAAGGTCTACTGAATATAATCTTTTAACCCACGTTGACTACGTGTCGGGCGCTTTGGAGAATGGCTGTCGGGTGGACACCATCTACACTGATTTCTCGAAGGCGTTCGACAGGGTGTCACATGATATTATGCGACATAAACTTGAAATACTTGGGGTTGACGCCCCTCTTCTACTGTGGCTTCAGAGCTACCTGTCTGAAAGGAAACAAATAGTAAGGATTGCAAACTTTCGTTCTTATTATTTAATTTTATTTAATGTCTTCATAACTGACATTCAAGAATGTTTTGCTCACAGCCAATTTCAACTCTTTGCTGACGACCTGAAACCTAGCTCTGTGATTGTAAATGAGGGCAATTGTGACAAAATCCAGTACGATCTTAATAACTTGGTCGATTGGTTCCAGAGGAATGGGTTGGAGTTGAACCCAGTCAAGTGCAAGTCTATTTCATTCCATCGCGGGCGAAATCCAATTCAGCACGACTATGAAATCAATGGGGTTATTCTGGAAAACTTAAGTGAGATAAGAGATTTACGTGTCACCCTTGATTCTTCCTTAAATTTTATTTCACATATCTCCGTTGTCAATAATTAAGGGCTTCCAGATGATTGGTTTTATCAAGCGATGCACAGCTGATTTTACTAGTATTATTGCACTCAAGCGCCTCTACTGCGCTCTTGTCTTGTTCTACCTCTTTTAATATATTCCTCCTGTGTATGGTCACCTTTTTACGTCGTCCACAAGGAAAGTCTTGAACATGTGAGTGAGTTCTTAAAATACGCATCTTTCAAAATGAACGTTGTATTTCAGGATGATGAGCGGATGCTGTGTACCTCAGGAATGCCATCAGTCTCGACTCAACATCAAATCAGAGATGTGTCACTGCAATAATAATATACTGCACAACAGAGTGTCCATTCCAGATATATATCTATATTCCCCCTAGAGTCAGGCGATCCACATCTGTTTTTTTTTTTGGTCCAATGCACAGAACAAATTATGCATATAACAACTTCGTGTCCAGGGCTTCTAGGCTGGCAAATTCTCATAATCATATAGACTTGTTTTCTACACTCTCACTTTCCAATGGCAGCTTAAGGGTGCATTTTCATGATGGGTCAGTTGGCATGTTATTTTTACTTTGTACGGTTTTATTGTTGTATTGTTGATTTATTCGTTTCGTAATTGTGATATGTATTTTGTTTTGAATTTAATGGATGCCTGGTGTATTTAATTAATTAATTGTAAATTGCTTAAATACTTCATTATATATTTTCTTGTAATTGGATTTGTCGCCCGTTGGTAAATAAATAAATAAACAATTTGCATTCATGTAAATTGGAACACCTGTCCAGGAAACACATGGAACCGAAAAGGAACCAAGAGCTAGTGGAACAATAAAGCTTAATTGGCTAAAGTCAGAAGGATACTTAATGAAGCCAAGACAAGAGATACTTACAGATCAATACTCAGGAAATATAACAAAGAAATCCGGAGAGCCAAACGATACCTATTGTAGAGGAGATTCTGGGAAAGGTTACGAAAGCAACGGAGCCGAATTCCCCGAAAGCAAGGACAAGATCAGTGGGCTATAGATCAAATATAACCGTTCTGGGTTCTGGGGCTGTATAAAATTTATTCTGTACTATTTCAAACAGAACATCTCTGTGGGCATCGTGAAGACCCATTTCAAATGGACGGAACTATTCTATGCTGAGGGGGTCTTCTTCAAGGCTATAGAGTATAATCAGAGATACGGAACCAGCAGAGGTGCTCTAAAACAGGAAGAGCCAGAATAGATCTTACAGTTCCTGCATACCTATGGGTCAATTTAATGCCACCACAGGCCACAAACCAAAATTCATTCTAGAACTACAATTAAAAAAAGGAAAGAACATTTACTATTATTACTTTTCCCCAAAAAATTACAATACGATATTAGAGTAGTAAGTTTAGTGGACTTCCAGTTGCAGCATTTATTCATATTAATTAATTATTATGCGTACGATTATTAGTACATAATATGTATTAGCTTTTATAACAATGTTGTAGCCGTAAGTGGCTATTCTGATCATCTCTTTTCTTATGTTGTCCTCCAGCACTTTGTAACTGTATTTAATTTAGTGGATAATCTATTGGCTCGCTTAGGCTTCACCAAACAGCTAAAATAAGATATTGTGGTGTTAATTTAACTTTGCTTAATTGTGTTTACTTTAGTCCAGTATTTAAGAACTGAGTTAATAACCTACCTTTGATCCTCGTTAGATCGGTCAAATTCATATAATACTTTCGGTTGAATATTTGACTTCTAATCTCAGGCTGATATGGCTTTGACCTGGGGTCACTGATTTGCTTTGAGATACTGCTGCTGCTTTATTATTTACCTATTCATTTGAGAATAATTGTTACTGCTTGGGGGGCCCCCTTTCGGGAGGCCAATGGCTCTGCTGCAAGGCAATACGCCAGCACCGCCCTTCGCCCTGCGCTTAGGGAGAGGTAGAGCTACCCTTCTACATCCGTTACACTTTATTCCGGTTTGAAGGGCCTTATTCGGTGGGAACCCCAGTAAGACGGGCCTGAGCCCCTGGTGATTCCCGACTTGTACGTAAATATAAGCAAATGCACTGCACGACTGAGCTCCTATGAAAGGGGGCTTCGCACACTGTAGGTATGACCACTTTCTGTCAGAGACTCCAAATCTCCGCAGGATAAACCCCCGACCGCCAAACAGGCCACGCTACCGCGAACGGAAATAACCCTGGAGTCCTAGTAGGAATCACCCTCCAATACGCGACCCACCCCTTACATTATCCAGCCGGCACGACTTTGCGGACTCCCCCCGCACGTTTTCTAAGCAAAATGGCTTCCACTACCCGTGCCGAATTCTGTAATCCGTTTCCAACGTGCTCATCCTACGACGGTAGGACCGGAAGTGAGAATAATTGTTAGTTATTACATTTTTCTTTCTCTTCAATATTAAGAAACTAGTACCTGTTGCTTATTTTCTTCTACGACTTGTTGATATCTGCATAGATTGCTCATTGTCGTTTCTTCCCATAGAGCTCTAGGGATTTAGGGCGTATCCCTCACATATTTCCCCGTTTTCCCTTATTTTTCTTCCAAACGTCAATGTTTTTTTTTTCCTTTTTTATGTTTTAGTGGATTTTGAGGTTATGGTGGTATATCAGTAGTACTACTGCTACTCTTTCTTGGGCTTTGCGTGAGCAATTCACTGGTAAATACCCCTGTCCGGGTCTAATACGAGATGAAGTGACCCTTCCATATTAGTTACACACTGTGGGACAGATATACTATTTTTAGACCCTCCAGTATGTCGAGTATGTACTACTGGAGGCTCCGACTTGTACATGCACGTCTTGTTTTAAGGTTCGAACATCACCGGCTGGACGTTCACAAACATTAAATCTTGTACATGCACGAGGCTCAAACCCCCGGTTAGATGTCCGATTCTTCCTCGGGGACTCAAAACGGTCCCCGAACGCTCACCACGCGCCCCCCAAGCTGATCACATTTGTATATGAAGCTGAAGAAGAAAAAGCTTACTCGACACGTGTTCACTCGACCAAGAACGAAGCGGAAGTCCACTTTGTTCTTTGTCACCTTGCCAGGGGCTTCCTAGCAAGGGGTTTGGCCCGGTAATAAGCCAGCACACTCCTCTTCCGGAGCTTAGTTAAAGGCAGGGCAACCCTCCTGCATAATTTACACGTTGTTCCAGTGTGAGGGGGACTATTTAAATGGATGACGGGCCTGTGCCCCTAGAGATTCCCGACTTTACAATAAGCGTTTAAATTTAACCACTTAAAAATCGATACTTTACAATGCACGTTTGAAAAACGGCAACTTGCGAAATGCAGAATTTCAGTGCTTGTGTCGGAATGTTCACAAAATGGCGGCATAACCGGTAACTGTCACAATTTCTATGTACCTCACTGGATCAGGATGCCCCTGCCGTCCATACTTACCCCAGAATTAAAACCTTTTAGGAATCTTCCACCACTTCCTGATCACACACTCATATGCAGGACTCCTTCTCAACCTCCGGCGCTAACATTCGCGTCTACTTACCACAATTTTGAGCCTTCACGCATGCGTACGTGCTATTTCGTATATTCTTCAGTGCTTTTTTCTTGACTTTGGCCATTTCCATGGGTTGGATTGGCTTAGTTTAGGTTAGTTCTGTTAGATCGCGCCCCCGTAGCGAGGAGAGACACGCGTGAAATGAATTATTAGAACAACATCGGGTTGCTGCCAAATGCGCAGGTCCGAAGGTCGAAAATTTGAGGTAGGTAGACGCGAGTGCGCTAACCCACGTGCCATTCACCGGACGGCTAACAAGCGCGACGCGTATTATCTACTCGGAAGTCATTATGGAAGTGTGGAGTTACTGCTAGTGGCTTTCGCGCATAGTACATTCGCCTTGTAAGGCCCTCGTCCTGGCTTAGTTAGAGCTGGGGCGACCCTCCTAGATAAGTTACACTCTTGTCGGATCGGAGGCACTATATTTTTGGACCTCTCAAGCTCAAGATGCCTCTTGAAAGCTCCGACTAGCACACCCAAACATAAAATGACGGCTATAAGCCGTAACTTAGCAAGAACAGACAGAAATGGTCCCAGGGAGACATCTGGTCTCCCCTGGCCTGGGTACCGACGTGAATGAGTACTTCTGGAAGGTGTAAGGGGTGGGACGTGTCGTGGAGGGTGATTCCTACTAGGACTCCAGGGGTTGTCCTAGTGCGCGGTAGCGTGGCCTGAGGGCGGTCGTGGAATTCTCCTACGGGGATTTGGACTTTGGAGTCTCTGACAGAAACGGTTATACCTACAGTGCACGAAACCTCCTTGCATTAGAACACTCAGTCGTGCCTTTCATAGATTTTTTTGTGTGCAAGAGTCGGGAGCCACCAGTGGCTCAGGCTCGTCTTACTGGAGGTTCCCACAGTGAATACAACCTCAAACTGGAACAACGTGCAGCGCAAGCCGAAGGGTAGCTCGGCCTCTGTTTAAGCGCCGGAAAAGGGATGTGCTGGCGAATTGCCTCATATGAGAGCAGAGCTATAGTGTCCTCCAAAAGGGGGGCACAAATTAAACAAACAAAGGGCCGATAACAAACACGTGTTCACTCGACCAAGAAGGAACCGGAAGTCCCGAGTTTGAGCTTATTTTGTAGTTCCGCCGTTTTACCGACAGTTGAGAACTTTGATATTTGGGCTTTCTACTTTATATTTATCTTTTCAAGTGGCATGATATAACTTTTGTAATATTTCATTGGTAGCCTTGAATATTAGTGATGGGCTCTTTTCACTTAATTGTTGCTGTCGATTGGGATTTTTACAGATTTATTATTTCGTTTAGAAATATTTCCTATTATTTATTGAAAAATTTAATTTTACCTCGATAGTGGTTGCTTCCACAGATTTGCCTCTACGTAGCAGTTTACACAAATTTTCCATACACTTCCGCAAATATATTTTACACACTTCCGTCCATTTTTCCGAGATTTACCCTCATATCGCCGCATAAGATGTTTACACATCAAAAACCTAGAAGCCAATAGATAGAACCGTAAATTAAGATTGTGTTTTCGTGTTTAATAAAACGTCTCTGATAACCCCGCATAACACCAGAGGAGCTTTTCCAGTTTAACTGGCGGAACTGGCGCTCACGAACTCCACACCTGGAGCCGGGTATTTCACACATTACTCTCCGGTGTTAGGTTCGCTCTAATTAAAACCCTTTCCTTTTTAAAATTAATAAGACAATCGTGTTACATACTATTATCTTTATTGGATGATGATGGGCCTGAATTGAATATGCGAGAAATTTATGGTAGGCTTGGAAGAAATTTCTGACCGCAAAGCGCAAAGTGACGAGGAAATACTTGCTTTGATAATCCGAAATTTAGGAATAGAGTTCCTAGTTATTGATTGGCATGAAAGGAATGTTAAAAGTGGGTATATTATTTTACTTTTTTGGTTACTCGTTAGACAGGACTATCGAACATAAGCAGTCTCCTATTGAGAAAGAAGTATCCAATCTTTTTTATGCGGTATATGCTTTTTGAACACTTCTAATTTGTGCTTATGTGCCATCCTTCAAAATTTTTAAGGTGTGTAAACTATTCTATTCAGCGCATTTTTTTTAATAATCTTAACGACTAAAAATAATACAAAACAAGGTAAAAAATAAAATCCATATATTTACTCAACTCCGAAAAAACGGAAGCTGTTCTCTTTGTAATCTCCTCATCTTTAAGCTGAATATTTTCATTTAGGCTTTGTATTTCCTTCGGCATTGTTTTTGTTTCGTAGCTTATGAATTTCTGCCGAATTTTTCTCATATGTCTACTGTAGAGCAGTTGAATTTGATATATTTGAGTTACGTTTTTCTCTCCCACATCAAGAACGGGAACAGGCAGTAACGTTGAATATTTAGATGTCGATGGAAGAATATGGAAGACGTGTCTCTTGTAGATCGGTTGAACGGGTCGGAAATTCCTTCTAATTATTTCGTCGTCATTATCCAATAGGAATCTAAGTGAATCCATCTATAAGTATTAAGATTCAACAGTGTTAACAAGAATTCCCTATCAGTGTCAGATGTATCCAATAATATATAAAGTAGTTGTATTAGATTATAGGATGGACCTAAGTAACATTGATGCCATTTTCGTTTGTCTAAATGGATTTGCCTGCTAAAGCCTACATAATCGGTTTCTCATGGTGGTCCAAGAAAGCAATAACATCGAGCATTATTATAGTCTATTGCTTTATGTGGTATTATTGAGGTTGTGAATATTTTTGAATAGATTATAGAAGTTCTCGATTAAACAGTTAAATGGTTCTATCCTGCCACAAGATTGAGGATCAAAATTTGATCCTCAATCTGGTGGCAGAATAGAATTACAAAACGACAGCAGCATTTAATACTGTGTTGAATCGACTTTGAATTTGAATAGACGAAAAAAAATACAAACAACCCATTATACTTACTTGATCTGAGGAGGCACCAATGGGAATTCGCGTTATTAACCAGAGACATTGATGAACGCAGCTCGATGTTGAGATCGATCCTCGATACATGAAATAGTCCGACTCGAATTGCCTTATTAGATAATATAACTGGACGGGTGGAACTTTTGCAGATGTGTGCGCTTTCGCGATTGCCGGCAATGCATCGATTATAGGCTGAAAGTCTGGATTGGGCGGATCTTGTAACTAGTGAATTAAAACTGCTGTTAGAATATTTATTTGACTTTATTTATTCGACAGCATAAACATAAGACAGATTACCGAAGTTGATCGGTTAGGTTAGTCGAATCTGTTTAATTATTATCCCAAGGACTTATGTCTGTCTCGGTAGACTACGTCTATTCTTCACAGAAAAAAATCCTATGTCTTTCTTAAATCGACTGAAACATTGACTATGCTCTACTTTGAATCAAACCATTTATATCTCATCTCGAACTATTAAAATATTATTTATGCATTTGACTGTAGCCATTGTGATATGAAAATATTCCGTCTATCTGGTCTGTACAAAACATTAGCACAAATCCCTTAGGCTAAATAGGATCTAGCCCCATTTACCTTGGTCCGAAAGTTGGTGGTTACCCAGATACTACTCGTAGATGTCAAAGTTGTTATTTTTTTTTTCTGTAAATATATCTTTATGAAGATGTCGGTTGCTATTCTAGAGGGTTCGGAGTTTTATTGAGTAGTTTCCATATACTCATAGTCGAAGGTTGGTCTGTTTATGTAGTTACCTATAATAAGTTGGGTTTAATAATTTGACGGTCGGAACACTCCTAATACTATCGTTGTCTCTCTCACCCTCTTTCCGAAGAAGGCAAGTCCAAAGAGAGACAGAAAGCTAAAAAGTGGAATAATTTCGGCGTCAAATCAATCGCTATGAGAATGAGCCTAATCGATCGAGATCGAGATCCATCCGGGATTTGTTGCCATGCGGACATCCAACTCTTTTATTCTCTCTCTTTCTCATTACAGGCATACCTATACTTTACAAAAACTAACTCAAGGCATGCCAAAAAACTAAGCCAATAAAAAAAATTGCAGACAGGGAATTTCTCGAAAAATTTCATACAAACGTGTGAAGTAAAGAAATGTGTAAACAACATTGACGAGCGGAGTTCGGGATCAGGCTCCCCACAGCGGCAAGACGTTAACATTCGCGTCTACATACTGCAATGTTGAGCCTTCACGCATGCGTACGTGCTATTTGACGTATTTTTCAAAGTTCGTTTTCTTCATTTTGGGCATTGCCATGGGTTAGTTTAGGTTAGTAGTAGTAGTAGTAGTAGTAAACTCTCTATTGGCCTTTCTCGTGAGAAATTCAGCCAGAAAAGACCTCTATCCGGCTTAGTAAGAGCTGGGGCGACCCATCCCAGATTAGTTACACCGGATGGATGGAGATACTATTTTTAGAGCCCCAGTATGTCAAGTATGTACCCCTGGGGCTCCGACTTGTACATGCACGGCTTGTTTTAAGGTTCGAAAACCACCGGCTGGACATTCACACACCTTTGAATCTTGTACATGCACGGGGCTCTAACCCCCGGCTGGACGTCCGAATCTTATTCGGGGAATCTACACAGCCCCTGAAAGCCCCATGTGCCCCCAAACTAACATATATGTATATGAAGCTGGAACAAAATGGCCGATACCCGACACGTGCACACTCGACCGAAGACGAATCGGAAGTCAAGTTTAGGTTAGTTTTGTTTCGTGACGCCCTCGGAGCGAGCGTATGTGTAAACAAGATTGACGAGCGGAGTTCGGAATCAGGCTCCACACAGCGACAAGACGTTAATTAACATTCGCGGCTACCTACTGCAATTTTGAGCCCTCACGCATGCGTACGTGCTATTTCATATTTTTTTCAAAGTTCGTTTTTCTTCATTTTGGGCATTGCCGTTGGTTAGTTTTGTTTCGTTACGCCCCCGAAGCGAGCGGAGGGATACGCGTGAAGTGACATATTAGAAAAACACCGGTTGCGTGCGCATTACATTGTTGAAAAATACGACATCTTTAGGGTTTAGCGAATTGCTGCCAATTGGTCCATAAAGACTGATTTTCATATATAGGACTGCGCATCGACTGTGCGCCTACCGTTCACCTACCGTGTCGTTGTCACTGTAAATCAAAAAATTGTATGTTTCATATATATCTACATTTTCACATATAGGACTGTGCTACGACCGTGTTGCGGCCGTCCAATCCTATTGTGAAAAAGTAAAATACCCGCGATTGCCGCAGCATGGTAGGCGCACAGTCCTATATATGAAAATCAGCCTTAACTCAGTGGTTGGATGCTGTGTCTGCGATACGGCGCCGGCGCGGTGGCCTGGGTTCGATTCCAGTGGCATGACATGTTTTTTTTATGTTTAATATTACGTGTAATTTTTTTTTCTTTATTTTGGGCATGCCTTGGGTTAGTTCTTGTTCGTTGAGCCCCCGTGAAGTGAAATATTAGCACATTTTTGTCAAGAATGTGATGCGTGCGCAACTCTGAAGCCCTTTGATGTGGTACGGGCAACTGTAAGTTGACTAACATTCCTAAAAAGTTGATTTTTGTGGTATAATGACATATAGGATAGATAGGTTGCGTCGATTCTGCAATTTTTTTTCCCCCACATTTGAGTCAAAAAAGCCACCACAGTTCGAGTTTTCAGGCTAAATTGACCTAGAACTTCCACTACTACTTTCCATTCGCGTCTAACGACACTAATTTTAAGCCTTCACGCATGCGTACGTGCTAATTCATATATTTTTTATAGTTGGTTTTTTCTTGATTTTGGAAATTGCCTTAGGTTAGTTTAAGTTACTTTTGTTTAGTTGCGCCCCCAAAGCGAGCGGAGGGCCATGCGTGGAGTGAAATATTTTAATAAGAGTGGGCTGCTCCCAAATTCGCAAGCCTGAAGGTTGCAAATTTGGTGTGGGTGGACATAAGACTACTTTCCCGGGTGCAACGTAAAAACAAGTAGCGTTTTCCGACAGCGACCTGTTTTAAACATTTCTGTTCGGTTCCACGACGCGACCCGACGTTGGCGTTGGCCGAATCGGCAGAATTACCCATGACTTCCCGGTGCACTGAATTGCTTCCAACGGTCAGTGGTTAGATAGTGTGTTGTTATGCGAGGGTTGCTGGTTCGATCCCCGTCCGTGCCAAGCTATGTATTTAATTCAGTGTAAGGCTATGTTTGTAAAACGTTTTTTTGTCTTGATTTTGGGCATGCACTGGGTTAGTTTTGTTTGGTTGCGTTCCGAAGCGAGCGGAGGGCCATGCGAAATAACTTAATTATTGCCGACATCCGGCCAAGACCGCCGAAGGTCACCACAAAAGTTCAAAACAGACCGCTGTCTGAAGACGCTAGTGTCAAAATAGACGCGGCTAATTGTAGCCCCAGGATGTTGCCAAACTTATTATATTTGAGATGTCATATTACACTTTTCGCATGGCCCTCCGCTCGCTTCGCTCGCTACGGGGGCTCAAGGAAAGGAAACTAACCAAGTGCTAACCCAAACTAACCCAACGATACCCAAAATCAAGAAGAAAACTGTCTAGAATAAAAAAAATAAAAAAAAGCAAACGGGATTTGAACCCGGGCCACCGGATTGAGACCCAACCATCTAGACCCCTCGACCACGAGGACTCTAGCGACAAACTGATTGCATCACGAAGACATGGCGCGAATGCACAAGTTTAGCAACATTCTTGGACCCGCGGCTAGAATTAGCCGCTTTAGTAAAAATAAGGAAACTTTAACAACCGCTCAATGTTGCCATTCGAAAAAAAGAAATATCACCAGATGTCTACCTCAAAAATCACCATAAATCACCAGTTTCTTTAGCATACAATAACAATAATGCAATTGGTTCCTTACTACATAAAAAGCTGCGATATTTAACTCCTACAGCCTAAGTTACAGAACTACACAACAACACAACCCACTATGAAAAGGTCGAGGTTAGATTCAGTTAGGTGTAAATTATTCTTCTTCTATTCTTATTTTGGGCCTGGGCTGCACAATAATGAAAATCATAAAACATTGATAATTAAAGCACTGTTTGAATAATATATTTTATTTAAAGAAACACCACAGCCAACAAAAATTCGATTTTTGAAGTGAAAACGTCTTTAGGCGTTGAATGAGACTGAGCCGTCACGTAACGCTCCTTCTACTGGGCATGTTCCCGTATAGGTAGAGGGCTGAAATCTTCAAGGGATGGAGCCCGGGTAAAAAGGAGATCCTGGACGAAAACGGGACCCCGTACCCCTCATCGTTTGGCGAAGGGAGGGGGGAGAAAGAAAAACTTAAATAATTAATTTCGGGAGAACGGGAAGAAGTACGGGGTCGAAATTTTTATGGTACGTGCGCTCCATGGGGGGCCACCTTAGACCATACGGGGGGGGGGGGAGACCGGGGCTCTAATTTAAAGAAGGATTTTGGGGGAAAACCCGTTTTTCGCCCGTATCTGTAACGAAGGCTCGGATCGAAATTCTAACAAACGATTACCTCGCTTGTTGAAGTTTTCACTTCTATCGTGTGTTCTTAAGCACACACAATTTTTTTTTCTTTTGAATATAAGGCGCAAAATAAAACTTTGAAAATTCGGCAAAGTTTGGTGGAAAATCCCCAGCTCTGGCAAACACTGCAACCGATGCCGAGTGCCTGATTAGCAGCTAGTTCTCAAGATGCATTCCGTTTGAAAATTTGAAGCTTTGCCCATTGTGACAAAACAGTAACAAAGGCAGGGGTGTTAGTTAACCTGTAGGAAATTTCCCTATTCGTAGGAAAAAAATCGAAAAATAATGTATTGTAGGGAAGAGGGGAGATAAACTCATATATTCTGTGTTTGTAGGGAAGTTCTCGAAAAATAAATTAATTCGTAATGACCCCTAAATAATTCATTTTATTATTGGTTTGAAACATAAATAAACGTTCCTTTTTTCTATTTATTATTGAGTTGGCTAATTTGTGCCAACTAATATCTAGAGGATCACGCCAAGTGTCAAATTTATAAGAAGAATGTCTTTGTTTTGGACTAACGTCTACATACACCAAATTTTTGACCTTCGGATCTGCGCAGTTGCTACGAGCATAATGTTGCAGTTTTAATAGTTTACTTCAGGCATGACCCTCCGAGCGTTTCGCTCGCTCTGGGGGCACAACCAAACAAAACTAACTCGAAGCAATGTTCAAAATCAAGAAAAAAACGAAAGAAAATATATATGAATTAGCACGTACGCATGCGTGAAGACTCAAAATTGGTGTAGGTAGACGCGAATCTGACAAGGAGGATATTAGGTGTTTTTCTTTCACCTGCACTAAGTACACCTTTTGCACCAACTCTTTTTCTTTCGCCGGTGCACTTGCACTGAGTGCCATTTAGTGCAGCACTTTCTCCATCGACTATTTGTTGGCGTAAGTTGGTGCAGGATGCTGGGACAATGGCAAACTGGCTGAGATTCTTGAGATGGCTTTTTCTTTCGCTGCTGCACGATTATTTGGTGGAGCTACACTGACGTATACCAAGTGCAGTTGGTGCAGGTGAAAGAAAAACACCTATTTGTCGACAAGTAAACTTTTATTTTATTTTTATTTATTAATGGGGCTATGAGTCGCTTTGAATTAGAACCGGGACGAAACCTGAATAATTGATTTTCAGGTGTGTATTATCCATACTTCTAGTGCTTTTGTGAAGTGGTGTTGGAAACTTGTGTCAAAACTCGAATTTTGGGGACTTTTTTTCGGTTCAAATTTGGGGAATCCTCAGATTTTTTTGGCCACGACGTTAAAATCTATGGAGGAGCCACATGCGGTAGTGATCACCATCTTCTGATTACAAAGATGCGGTTCCTAATAAGATCAGAAACAATCCCAGAAACCGAAAAAGGCCCGGAACAGTATGATAAAATAGACCCTGTGAGATATAACCTAGAGAGCATGGAATATGAAAGCACAAGAGAACTATATAGACGAACACTCGACGGAAAGCTTCAAGCCCAACAGTTCGAGACCACCACGGAGCATTATAATCACCTTAAAAGATGCTTAGACGAGGCAGTAAAGGAGGCATTAGGCTGCATCGAAGAATATAAACCCACAAAACCCTACTGGTGGGATGTAGATGTGGAAAAAGATATAAAGGAGGAAAAGCATAAATATGAAATATATCTTAACAATAAGACAGAAGAAAATAGGATATTGTTTAAAAGAGCACAAACACAAGTTAGAAGGAAAATAGTGCAGAAGAAAAACGAGTCGTGGGAAAAGCGATGAACGCTCAACTGTTACTTAGGTGGAGCAAAAAGTAGTGAAAGCTGGAGCCTACTAAAATATTTGCGCCAAAACAATGGGAAGGATATAATATCGCCCATATCCTTTCACAAGTGGGACAATTACTTCAATGACCTACTAACCGAAGACCGTCCGAGTTACAGAGAGAACAACGAAACCAGTAATATATAAATATCCGCATCTCCCATCAGAATCAGCAAAAAAGAGGTTAAAAACATCTGCACCTACCTTAAAAAACGAAAAGCCCCAGGACCGGGAAATATACCCGCAGAACTAATTAAATATGACTCAGACAAACTATTCGACCACCTAGCTACACTGTTCCAAAACTGTATTAACACGGGACAAATCGCGGAGGAATGGAAACTATCATACTTGACACCAATCTATAAAAAGGGATGTAAAGAAAACTGCGTCAACTACAGGGGTATTGCAGTAATGAGCTCCATTGGCAGAATATATGCATGGTAAAGTTCTAAAGGCCAGAATAGAACGTGAATATGCCGGTAGTGAAGCCGAAGAGCAAGCAGGATTTCGTGCGGGAAGATCAACAATCGACCATCTGGTTTGTATAACACAACTACTAGATAAAATGTCGGCAGTTAATAAGGATGTGCATTTGGTATTTGTCGACCTGAAAAAGGCTTACGATAGCGTGCCACTAGTGAAGCTGTGGGAAGCTTTAGGCACAACAAACATGAATGTTAATGTCATAAATGCGGTATGAAACCTGCCAAATAAAAACGAAAGTTGCAAATAAAATTTCGACGGGATTCGCCCCAAATAAAGGACTTAAACAGGGATGCGGCATTTCACCGACGCTCTTCAAGATATATCTCGAAAAAGCCTTGCTAAAATGGAAGCAGAAGTATTCAATGAGTATTCCACTTAACCACTCTACCTTATATACGCTGAACTTCGCCGATGACCAGATTGTAATAGCACAAGATGTGGAGGATATGGAATATATGACGCGGAAACTCATTGAGTGGTACGAGAAGTGGGGACTCGAAGTGAACATCAAAAAACAGAATATATGAGCATAGGAGGAAACCAACAAGACCTAATTCTGAATAATGGCCAGCAAATAAAGAATTGCCAAAAGTATAAGTACCTAGGCGTAAATATTACCAACGATGGAAACTTAGACGGCGCCATTAAAGATAGAAATGCACAGGGAAGAAAAGCTATAGCCATGTTGAACAACATACTCTGGGACCAAAAAATCATAAAAAGCAACAAACACCGTATATACACCACCGTCGCAAAAACCATTACTACTTATGCCGAGCGAAATATGGCCACTCAAGGAGAGAGCAAAGAAAACACTGGAGGCGACGGAGATGGATTTCTGGAGACTCTCGGCGGACAGATCGAGACCTGAAAGAACCCGAAATGAACGTATACGGGAAATTATGGGGGTTCGGCACAAACAAAACAACTTAAATGGTACGGTCATGTCCAAAGAATGACTAATGAACGACTGCCAAAACAAATACTAACGTGGAACCCAGCAGAGAAAAGGCGAAGAGGAAGACCAAGGAAAAGCTGGAGAGAGGGAATCGATGGAGAGATCACAGAGAGAGGACTCGAGGAGGACCTGTGGAATGACCGAGAATTGTGGAGACAGGGTGTCGGAAGACGTCGGAGAACGTTTTAACCCGACTTATATATACTACTCTATAGGACAACCCCTTTCTAGTGAAAAAAGAAAATTTGCAAAATCGACACAATCTATATGTCACCAACCTGAATTTTAACAGGGATTTAGAAAGAGATCGAAATTCTATAAACGAAATTTGAGAAATTAGTTTTATCTCCAAAACTAAGACACTAATTTTTGTGCGAATACCCGATACGTTTGGTTTAAAAACAACCAAAACAACCAATCCAAAAAACTTCGACCAAACGAGCGTGTTCAAAATTAAATTCTCTTTGGCATTTAAAAACTCGTCAAGTGGTATGTCGTTTTGATAGTGATCGATATGATATTTCTAGCTTACCTTTAGAATGTAAACTAATACGACGATGCCATCTCTTTCTTTTAATGCTGATTCTTGAGTTAAGTAACAACTTTTAAACAGTACCACGTGCATTTCTCCTGGATAATGACTACCGTCAATTGTGTGCTCGCTTCCTTCCATGTCGTTACTACCCCAATGGAGATGCATTTGCGAAAATACATATTTGCCCGTTAAAACTCCGCTGGTAATATATGGTCTTTCTTGGCCCCATTTGCCGCTCAAAATTACTATAAATAAAATTATTTCGCTTTAAAATATGAGCTTGGCACAGATTTCTTTTCTTTGGGAAACTTTAGATGGTTGTCCATGAATTAGTGCAGCATTTTCAGCACAAAACGATATAGCAGACCTACCTCTGATATTACAAACTTAAAATATTTGCAATTTAAGTGCGCAAAAATGTCAGAATAAAATCTGCAAGCAAGAAAGTAGGGGTTTCAACAAGATATGCTCAAACCATATTAAAAACTTGAAATTATGGATACAACGGGGGAAAATAATCCATGGGGTATTCAGAGAAAGATATGAGTTCTTCAGATAGCTTCAACCCAGAGTCCCCCGCTGACTTCTAGCGAGTATATTGGGGACCTTAGGGAATTAATATTATTATCACACGAGACCTGTTTGTATTCTGTTCTTTATTCCCTACCCCTTTTACTCTCTTGA
>MU188116.1:56415-66495 GCA_016904865.1 Pissodes strobi | reverse complement strand
ATTTTAAGCACGCTGCAGCGTGCGATAATCGTTGATTATGATGCATGCGTAATAAAAATTAATTTTATATTACTCAATTAATATAATCATACAGACATCCTATGCCAAATTAAATATTTAAGTTGCATTATAATTCCGATATGTACTAATATAATATTTTTGTTTTTAGTTATATTCATATAAGGAGATAATGTTCTAACGAGAAAACCGTGGCGAGGAGAAACAGACACTATTATTATTGCTGCCTCGATGAGTCGAGAGAAGGATTTTCTCTCGTGTCAATGAGAGGTGGCAAATTTGTATTTTCGGCCAAATGGGTTCTGTCTTTTTCATTAGTTAAACGCCAAAATTCAAGGTGCACAAAAAATGCTGTATCTGGGAGAGGTTGTTTGGAAAATGGATTATCGAGTAAGGGGTCGGACTCACAGGTAGTTATGATCCAATCTCAATCAAATAGTAAAAATTACTCTTTTTCTTAGTTATAGATAATTAACTTGGCTACGAAAATAAAAATTACTCGATTTTAAAATTGTGTTGAGAATAAAGTGCGTCACTTTTGTATAAGCTGACTGTATGGTCAACAATTTATATGGAAAAGCATCTTAATATTCACATATCTCATACGACTTTAAACCTCAACTAAACAAATAGTAGCAGAAAAGCAGAAGAATAATTCTTTTCGTGTGGTAATTTCTTTAAGCAGAATGTTTTCATGATTTAAACGAAAAATATGGCACTTTTTAAAATGCGGAGAAAGAATGGTAAGAATAGCAAATAAAAGTAGTAGGTAAAAGTAACACTGATAAAGAGAAATGACTCGCTTTGCGAAGAAGAGATGAGCGTGCCAAGGCCCGGAGCTGATGGATGGACCCCGAGCTCGCCCGGAATACTTAATGTTTGATTGCGACACAACATTCCATAGACAATTCCCTCGCTAATGCAGATGTATGGCTGCTTTTCTGCCGCCTAAACAACCATAAATTACCCTAGTTTCAGTTTTTATATTTCTGAGAAATATATATTTGTAACTAAAATTGAGAAGCAAATCTCAGTTGGGTAAATACAATAGTGAAAATGTTCTTGTCAGTTGTTAGTTTAGATAAAGTGAGTACTATTAAATCTGTTTCAAAAATAATTAGTACGAGTATTAAATTTATTACCTATTCGTGTAGAAAATGTCCCTGATATTATGAACCCAATTTAATTAGATACAATTTTCTACAAAAATAATGCTTAGTAGAGGTGATAAGGGTAAACCCACACCATAGTTTTATTGGTAGTAATCACTATTATATTGAAAATGCCCAATGTTTTCGCAAGAAGAAAGTAACATTGGTACCTTCACTAACTTTAATACCATTTTCTAATTTATTTATTCTCACATGTTTGTGTGATTTTAAAGCGATCGTGACCTTTAATATAATATTAGAAAGCATAAAAAAAATTAATTTGAAATTCGGTAGATTGGTAAACTATGTATTAACGAAGTTCTCGCCCTGATGCCTAGTAAGAGAATAGTAGAATAAATCTTAAGAATTCGATCTCGATAACATATTTCTTTCGGCTATATTAGTCGTTACACAAGAAGACCAGGAAAAATTTATTCGTCAACATGATTCATATTTGATAGAAATTAAATTATATTTTTGTTTACCTGAACTACGTGTTGGGATTTTTAAGAACTTATTCTACATAATTGGTGTTATATTAAATTAATTATCAGAGTTTACTCCCAGTTAATAAGTATCTAATATGTAATATATAAAATGTGTAATATTAAAACATTCATGCATAATATTGCCTAACACTAAATTAACACCTAACTATAGATATAAATCGCATCTGTCAAACATACAAAAAAAATCAAAACCTATTTTGGCCCACTAGTAATAACCAAATTATTTTATCTCCCAAAAAGTATTTAACTATATTTTTTATCACTTCTGACATTTATTTGGAAGCTCTGTCACTATAGAGCTTCAGATTCATTACGCAATACAGCTTTGACAAAAAATTAAAATAGCCTGAGTTTGTCATGAGAAATCGATGTAACTGATTGCGTACACCGTGTATCAAAACTATATATAATTATTTATTATAAGTGTATGTGATGATCTCACCTTAACCCACTAACGCCCACAAGTATTTGTTTTGTATTTTTTAAAAATTTTTATTAGAGGGTGCCTGCAACTTTATTTTGATGCCGAAATATCGTCAGTTATTTTTTTGACAGATTTAGGTGTAATTTTTTTGACGTGTGATAATAGCAAGCGCTGTGAATCAAATTGAAACAAATTCATATTATTGACGCATATTAAAAATTTGTCTTCAGGATGAAGCCCGGCATTGCATTTAAGACACACAAAATTTACAACATTGTTCACACTTTGCGCTTCGATATTGAGTTTGGCCTTTATCAGTAAAGTGATCTTTGTCATCCAATCGAATTTCGTTACGCATCTTTCACAACATTTTCCGTTTGAGTCTGGTGGAAGGACGTGTCAAAGGGGGCACTAGTATGAAAGGTGCAATTTTTATAAAATCGAACGATGGCATTATTTCGTTCCTCGTTCGCGGAGTATATTAAATATACTTATCAAATTTTGATAAAAAAAAAATCCACATGTTTGTAACTGTACCATTCAAACTAGTGCTGGCAAAAACCGTAAAAATTTTAAACCGGTTATTCGGTTTTCTTAAAACCGGTTTCGGATAAAACCGGGTATTCGAATAATAGTAAAAACCGGGTATCCGGATAAGCGGTTAACCGGTTAATCGGATAGCCGGTTAATCGGATAACCGGTTAATCGGTTAATACGCAGTCATCATAGGCTAATCATAATTTATAATTTGTTCTTAAGCATATTTCCATTAGTTCAGTTTCCCTGCCGATTAGGGCACAATCATTAAATTCTAGTGAACCAAATTTATTCCAGTTTTTGGTCGTTATTGAAATAAACCCCAAGGTAATAATTAAATTAAAAATATTGTTTATTACAAATTACAATCGATATAAATTCTGAGCAGAAAAAATATTACAATTTTTTAAAACTTTTATAAATATAAAGGTATTCTATTAAAGGTAGATATTATTTTTCAATCGTCCTCTAAAAGCATTTCCAAATATAATCACCGTCCAGTAGGTATGTGGTATGTTACGATTCCAAATACCCAGTTTTTACTTTACTTTCTATCTTTTTTACCATTACTTGAGAACCCGGTGGCCCAGTGCCATGTAACTAGATAACCGAATAATCGATTAATCGGTTAACCGAGAAACCGGTTATTCGGTTAAACGAGAAATCGGGTAATCGGTTAACCGAGTATCCGGTTAACCGGTTTCGGTTTTTTTAAAAACCGCGGATAATCCGAAACCGGTTAACCGACTATCCGAAAAACCGTTTTCGGTTGCCAGCACTAATTCAAACCACACCAAAAAGAGCCCAATATTATTTTTTAGATCTTATTTCAGGGCTCCCTTCATTCCTTTATTGCAAAAATTGACAATTAATGGTTGCTCAAGCATGCAACACGATTTTCTTATTAATTAAAGCAAACATAACTCCGGAGAGTCGTGTATGCAATATTCCGGCTCCTGGTGTGGAGTTCGTGAGCGTCACCAGTTCTCCAAGCTAAACTGGAACAGCTCCGCTGGTGTTATGCTGGGTTGTTAGGCACGTTCTACTAAGCAAGAAAACACAACTGTAATTTACGGTGCAATCTATTGGCTTCTTGTATTTTTTTTTTAATAACAAGAATCTTACAATAAAACTTAAAAACAAAGGAATAACCACAATAAAAGCAGTTGATGTAAAAGTGCCTCAGCCCTAATCCGAAGGTGGGACTTCTCGGCTGAAAGGTGAAACCCTGTAAAGGCTTCTGGCATTGGTAGTGAGACCTGTAGTGAAACCGGTCGTGAAACCCGGGTCGTAAATGCCCGGTCGCGGAAACCCTGTAATAACCCAATACTAGTTAGACTAGCCCCTTACTTCAATAAAGAAATTATAGCCCTCTAGCTCATATATATTTTTATAAAAAAATCACCCCAAAAACTATCAATGGATAACCATCAGCAAATAAAAGAAATACAAAAGGTGCAAATAACTTGCACATAAAAAGAAAAAGGTATGGACCACCTCTAAATAATATAAACTTCCCCATATGCTCAAAACTAAAGTTGCATTAAGAAAAATGTTCAGATATGATTAAAATAAAAAGGTAAAATATCCTATGGAATGCAGTGCAACTGGTGGTCGATGTAAATAAAATTAACACAGATAAAAGCAATTAAATCACTAAATTAGACAAAAAAACTTTACCAATATTTACCTCTCTTGAGTTGGAGGGTTTTCTAGAGGATCAACTGCCTCGGTTTTATAAGCTGAGCTCGGAAAGCCTCTTGTGCAGTATTAAAATCCCGATAAATCGGTCGTGTCAAAACACAAACTAGGGACTTACCCCAATATCTCCTAGAAGGGTATTATACAACGCAATACCAAAAGCTGAGTCACCTACAAATACACTTCAGCAAAACACTCCCTCTCTTCCTAGTAGGAATTGCTAGAAGAACGAGATCATCGGTTTCAATCAGTTTGCATTTGTAACTTCCAATGAATTTAGAGGGAAAAACGTCAGTTAAGAAAACACGGTAGTGCGAAGAGCTCCTATCGAAATGAAGAAATAGTCGATACGAGGAATACTTGTAAGATAATAAACGAGAACTAAGTATTGTAGACTGACTGCGGAAGCAGCAACTAATGAGCTAAACCTAAATTTTTAATAAATAATAGGAAATATTCCTAAACGAAATCATAATTCCTTACAAATCCGCATCGACTGCAACAATTATGGAAAAATTGCCCATTACTAATATTAAAGGTTACCAATCGAATATTACAAAACTTACATCATGCCACTTGAAAAGACAGACAAGGTAGAAATCCCAAATCTCAAAGTTCACAGCTGTCGGTAAGAAGGTGGAACCACAAAGTAACCTCAAAATCTACTAAAACATAAAAAAGGAAAACAAACCTTGACATTTGAGAGAAAATTAATGAAACATAAGGGAAAACCGCGGGGAAATATTATGTGAGGGATACGCCCTAAATCTCTAGAGCACTATGAGATGAAACACCAATGAGCAATCTATGCAAAAATCAACAAGTCTTAAAAGAAAATAAGCAACAAGTACTAGTTTTTACTATTGAAAAGAAAGAAAAATGTAATAACCTACAATTATTCTCGAATTAACAGGTAAATAAGAAAGCAGCAGCAGTATTTCAAACCAAATCAATGACCCCAACAAGCTAAAGCCTCAGCCTGAAATTACAAGCGAAATACTCAAACCGAAAGTAGTATATGAATTTGACAGATCTAACGAGGATCAAAGGTAGGTTATTAACTCAGTTCTTAAATACAGAACTGCAAATAAACATAATTATTGTAATATAAATAAGCAAAATTAAACTAAAGCGTGCCAATAGATTATCCAGTAAAATAAATACAGTCACAAAGTGCTAAAGAACAACATGAGAAAAAGGTGGATCAGAATAGCCACTTACGGCCACAACAATGTGATAAAAGCTAATACATATTTTGTATTAATTATCGTATGTATAATTAATAAATAGGAATAAATGCTGCAACTGGAAGTCTACTAAACTTATTTACAATCAAATAAATAAATTTATAATTAATTAACCGAAGAAGTTAATATTTAATAATTCTTACCACAAAATGTTGTTGCAAAAATGCAGCATATAAAATAAAAGTCATAATCTTTTATAGTGGCATAATCAGACTGTTACAACTCTCCCTCTCCTTCAAAAGGAGGGAAACTTAAAAAAGAAAGTTGACCGACGATCATAAAATAAGGTAGATAACTCAAAGCACTTATGTGACGTAAATATAGTTATAGTAAATTAAAATAATATCAAAGGCACCTTATCAAATAATTGATAAGTCAACGCATTACTGACCACCAGCTAATTTAAATGTCACCGGTTTTCAAATTAATTCAGTACATTAAGCTATAAGAAACTGAATAAAACAATTAAGTAATTAATATACTTAAATAAAAAAGCAATGACACAAACTAAATAATTAAAATAGCCACCAATAGAGATTAATAATAGGCATTGAGCTATTCAATTTAAATAATAACAAAATTTAAAGCATTGAGCTATTCAATTTAAATAATAACAAAATTTAATAAATTTCTTGGTGCACTTGCTAAAGATCGACCCAAAACTACCTGAACTTACTCATCACAGAAAAGGGACTCCAAGTACGCGATGTTAAACGGGGTCGAGTCAGTGTTGCGTAACACCCGGTAAAGCATGGAGAACATCGTTTACTGGCATTGCTCCGAATAAACTCAAGAAATCTCAGCACGCACAAAAGCAAAGCAACCAAGAGGCAGATAGATGAAATAATCAAAATAAAAATGTTACCCTAAAGAACTGCCAAGCAGAAGGAGGTAAAATATAGTAAGACCAAACTAAAAGATGCCCTAACCATATTGGTGAGGCGCCAGGCAGTTCCAAAAGTAAACAAGATACTAATTAGCCTAACACTAAATTGACCAAGTGACACTGCTATCATCCCTACAGATTTCTGTGCATGGTGGCGCCACTGAGCGAGTTTCGCAGAAAAGCTTAAAAGGAAAATAAATTGTCGGCAGTATGATAGCACTCGGCACTTCTCAGCCTTTTCAAAACAAAAACGAACTGTAATGATTGCAATGAAAGCGGAATATCCAAGAGTCATAAAAAAATTATATTAACCAGAAATAAGTAATTAGCAGAATATAAACATATTATACTTAAAAATAGGCATACATCACTCCAAACACTATGCCACGGATAGCGATGGGATACTCAGAGTGTACTCCACATAGAGTGGAACACAAAATGAAAAATGGTATAGATGTAACCTAGCCAGAGTTGCCTAACGCCCAACAATAAAGTGTCTAGTAGGGAAGGGTAGCCCCTCCACACCCGCGCCATAACCGTATCGGCACCTATGGTGGCAGCTATTGTCCTATACTTTAGGTTTGTTTGGTTCCAGTTGCAGATGGTTGGGGGATTTCTTTGTGTTTGAGTGCCTTAACCAGCGATTTGGCTGCAACGTTGTTGAAAGTACCCTCGATGTACAGAAAGATGGCTAGTGCCATTCCTTATCGTCTATTGCCTTCACCAGTATTCTATTTAGATTATCCAGGGCCAAATCTGTAGACTTTTGTGGTTGGTACGCATATTGTGGCTCGTGAAGGGGGTTTGTTGAGAGAATGTTGTCGCGGATATACCGATCGACTAGTTTTCCAGTGTTTTAAGCAGGAATGAAGTTAGAGTTATTGGTCTGTATGACTTTGGCGTTTGGTCAGGTGTCCTGCCTATTTTTGGCAAAAAAACGACCTTTGTCTTTTGCCATACAATTGGCGTGTGGCCCCACACTATGCATGCTCTGAGCATTTTGCAGATGTGTGGCATTACCTAACAACAGAAGTAAATGACTGAAGGTCTGCCTTACCACAGCACTCTGTGGACATTTACCACAACAAGTATCTCGGTGCAGAAATATTCTTTACCAATTTGATGTCGGCAACCATCAAGTCTCGCGCCAAGCTAATTACCTACAACAAACCGATCGGATCGGCCCAACTGCAGAGAAAAAGACAAAGTCCAGATAATATCCCAAATAAAGGATAATGTAACATATAAGTTACAAAGATCTAGATCGGAAAGTAATTAATACTTTAAGCAGTAAATCCAGGTACATCTGAAATAACAAAAGTTACGTTGCTAAAGTATAAAAAAACTCAAAATAAATAGTCTAAGCAGGATGAGCCAGCAACACTGGAAAACCCAAAGGCCATAAAAATATCATAGGCAAAGGAAAGATAAGTATATTAATTAACTAATAAAATCAATCATCAAGATCAGGCAGCAAAATCTAGGTAGCGAAATAAATTCAAAAATAAATAACCAATCATTTAAAGTAGGTAACAAAAAAAAATTACATTACAGAGAATTCAACTACTCACAAAAGGTCAATATCAATTAAAGTAGTCATAATAAGATGTCAACTTCATGATGTGGTCATAATCAGGAGAATAATCAAATTCAGGAAAGTCATAGCCAAGAGTGTCAATTCCGGGAAATCTGTCAAATCCAGGAAAACAATCATCGTTAGAAAAACGGTCAATTTCGTCACAATCGAGTAAAGTCACAATGTAGGGTAATTTCAAAGCAAAATACACCCAGGTAAAAATTATTAAGGTAGCTTATTAACCCATGCCAGTAGCTTAAGTAGCTTATTAACCCATGCCAGTAAAAATTCAACAGAAAGCAACTGATATAAAGAATTGGAATAAAGAAGAATTAATATCACAAATAAATCAAGCCAGATACAGAATACTAAAAATAACAAGTAGTTTTGTTTGATTCAGTTAGCTGTACTATCAGAGCCGGAATCTATGTACACCGGTTTCAAATCTTGAACATGTCAAATACTCTTGCTATTACCGTGTTCATCTTGGAGTTCGTACATACACGTACCGGTTTTCTTTTTGATTTTAAATGGACCTAAAAACTCTGGAGCCAATTTTGAGCTTAAGTAATTGGCGGCGGCGTTATTTTTACGCCACAGCGCTTGACCAGAAACAAAATTGAATGGACGGCTTCGAAGATTGTATCGATGCCGATTTCTTGACTGTGCAGATTCAATTTTCTTACGAACCTTCTCAAAGCGCTGTTTAAAAATTTCGACCTGTTCTCGAATATAAGTTTGACTGTCCTTTTCGACTGATGGAATGCCTTCGGTATAATCTTGCCCAAAAAGTTTATGTTCCCGTCCAAAGTTAATTAAATAGGGAGTAAAACCGGTAGTTCGAATAGCACAACCAATAGACGGAAGATTATCTTCCTGACCATTTTTGTGGGCATAATATCGTAACATGCTTTTGACGACTCTATTTACACGTTCCGTATGTTCGGCACAAGGATAATAAGATGCGGTATAGAATATTTCTATCTTATATTTGTCACAAAGAGATTGCTATTCTTTGGACTTCATCTATGTACCATTATCAAAATTAAATACTGTGGAGCCCCATAAATCAAGATGTGAGTATTGCCCTGTTTTGAACGAGGTAATGGTCCTACGAAATCTAAACTGATTGACTGCCAAGGTTCCCGAATATCGGGTCGATTACCCATTAAACCTGCTGTTGCTTTTTGCTCCACTTTATTTTGAGCACAAATATGACAGAATCGGACATACTTAGCAACATATGCTCTCATCTTAGGCCAATAGTAACGTTTCAGCTATTTTCCAAAACGTTTTAAAAATTCCAACATGACCTGAAGTTGGAAGATCATGACAACGAACCGGTAGTTTCTTCTTCTAATCTGTTCTATCATGTTGTGACAAAACTATTTTCCATGAACTGGACGGATCAGGGAAGTTGCGATTGGTAGTTTTAACAAATTTTAAAATACTGCCATTTTAACTCTCCATCAAGGAAATTTATCTGGATGTTCGTTCAGTTTTTTCAACATATCGACATACCAGAAGGATTGAAGTAAGTAGGTAAAGAATCCTCCACGGCTGCGATATCCCCTGTCAAAATTGGTACCTAGATAGAAAATCTGGCACTACATGCTCCTTGCCTTTGCGATGTATTAGTTGAAAATCATAAGGTTGTAAACGAAGAGCCCAACGACCAAGTCGACCCTGTGGATCCTTTAAGTTATGTAACTACAATAATGAATGATGGTCTGTGATTACCTTAAAATGAACTCCCTCTAAAGGATGCCTAAGTTTTTCCACACTCCAAATCAATGCAAGACACTCCTTTTCCGTCAACTTCATTTCCTGCCAAGTAAGGAATCGTGAGAGATAGGCGATTATCTTCTCTCCATCATAGAACTGCTCGGTTAGATTAGCTCCTAAGCCATGAGAAGAAGCGTAATTTTGAAGAGTAAACATGCGATTAAAATCGGGAGAGGACAAAACTGGAGCAGTAACAAGAGCTTTTTAATCGATTTAACGAATCCCTGACAATCCGGAGTCCATTCC
>MU188116.1:21737-46415 GCA_016904865.1 Pissodes strobi | reverse complement strand
TTCCACGTTATTGTCTCGGAAGAGTTGATGATCGATCGACAGGATTAGGTGTTTCTGCTTTCACAAGATCTTTTTCGATATAATGTATGTTAATATTATTATATATTTTTGCTGTTGGAATATTCATTGTCCACTATCAAATACTTGTCCTGGAAAAACTATAAATTTACTTAATTCATTGTATTGTTCCTTACATTCGACAAATAGAATATAATTAATGATAAGGTATTTTGTTTCATTATTTTCTTTCAAATAGGAACAAAAATTCAAAATCCACTCCATCAACAAAATTTTACTTGAGGTGCTCTATTGCAAAATAGTACAATGGAACTTTTGGATTAACATTATTAAAAAAAATTATCATTCTGGATAAATAGAAGATTTACTTTTAACGAATATCAAAATATAAACTCAAATTGCAAATTTTGCTACTGAAATGACCTATTAAAAAATAAAGATGTTCTATTTATCTACGTTTTAATCATTTTCAGCAATCATCATATTATTATGTATAAGTTAATAGAAAAATTACATTATTATCATTTTGAATAGTCAGTATCATAGTTCTGTTGATAAGTCTCACTTTGAATCTTCACGTGGCCGTGTTTTGACGCATTCTAAGGGCTTCATAAGAACAGAAAATAAGTCCTAATGCACCTAATAAATACTTCTGGCCATCATAGTTGTCCATTCTAAATACAATTTGAGTACATGAGTACCTATTAACAATAACAATTATTAGGCAAAATTTATAGGTTAAGATTTGTTTACGTTTTTGACGGACGACGCACAGCAACGGCAAGTTTATGAAAGGTAAATTTTTGTGGCTACGACCGGCAGTCGGTAAACGTCAATCCCGTCGGCAAACGGAATACTCACCGCCAAGTTTATGAATCCCTCTTCAATTTCAAACCATTACAATAATAATTTTTAATTTGGTAAATGCATTCATATTATATAGAAAAGACAGCTGGCTGACAAGACATCCTGGATGTTATGTGAAAAAGCGTAGCAGCAGCTGTTCGGAGATGCCAACTGTACATATCAAATGCACTAAATTTATACTTTCAAAATTAAAATTCTCATAAAATTACGAGACTTTATTATATTATTATTATGCAAAGGTACATTAGAAAGGTAAAACTTTCATATTATAAATGCAGTTTTTCAGTAAATGATGTAGAAATAGGCGGTGTTTTATCGAAATTTCCCGCACCGCTTTTAGGGGGATGCGGGAAGTTGATGTTTCGGATTTTGCTTAGTAGGCGTGAAACAACGAAAAAAAGCATATGAGTACAAAAAAGCTTTTTTACAACACTAGCTACGACTTTTGATTCAATAGAGGTAGATCACCCCAATTCAGAAATATCGTTCTGAGATATTCCAATGCCCATAACACCAACTGGCTGAAACATCACAATAATACCGAAAATGAAGGAGGAGAAGCTGAAGCATTTGCCATCAGCTGCGGACGTACTCAACTTGCAAAAGAACAACTCGGATCTCAGAGAGGGGCGAAATTGCTGCCCTCCTGGATCTTTTTTAACCACAAATCCTGATCAGTAAACAATTACAGTTGGTCCGTCATTTGGTACCTCCGGCCACAAACTTATTATAATGGTCGGTAGCAAAGGCAGTACGAAATAACTTTACAAAAACGTCTCCTCCACCTTTGGCAGACGATGGCGGCATCACGACGACTACAGCCAAGGAAAAGGCAAACATGTTCGCTAAAATGTTTTCATCGCACTCTATCTTAAACGTTTCCCAAGGCAAGGCTTTCCCCACCATACCCAACATCAACACTACCATGGCAGAAGTTAAGTTTCATTACCGTGATATTCGTAAAATCCTCAAAGAACTAGATAGGCAAAAGGCACCAGGACCAGACGGATTACCTGCCATTGTGTTAAAGAACTGCATCAACGGACTAACATTTTTTTGCAGAGCTCTGTGTTACCGAAAAGGGATATACCCATCTTATTGGTAAGTCGCTCGAGTGCAACCTGTTCAAAAAAAGGCAAGAAAACCATGCCCTAGAACTATCGCCCAATTGCCTTGCTTTCAATAATTTCCAAAGTCATGGAGCGTGTAAACAATCAGCAACTACTCAAGTACCTCAACAACAACATAATAATTAGCGATAACCAATACGGCTTTCACAATAAGAGATCGACATGAGATATGTCATTCGTATATGGAGTAGTGCAATTGCGAACTACGAATAATCTCGTGCGATCGCGTTGAATATTTCGAAAGCGTTCAACAAACTGCCGTCCTTCGAACTACAAGCTTCTTAATGCAGTTGGCTTGCCAGTTTCCTTAAGAACCGATCTCTGCACGTTGCAGTTTATGGACACACATCTCAGACATATTCACCATTTACGCGGACGTGCCTCAGAGCGCAATACTTGCACCAACTCCGTTCCTAATCTATATTAATGATCTCTTAACCGAAACGAATAATCCTGTTTATAGTTTTGCAGATGACAGTACCCTTGTCTCCCAATTTAGGTCAGAAAAACCTTTACCAGCGACTTAGATTTATCACCGCAGACAGGAGCAGATTACAGCAATTAATCAAGACCTGGAGAAAGTTCAAACTTGGGGCGACAGAAATTTTGTCCAGTTTAATGCAGCAAAACCCCAAGCAGCTACGTTTACCAAGAAAGCTAATACGAATGATGATGATGAAGAAAGTGCTTTATTGTCCAAGAATCAATACATGCATACATTCTTATTGATAAAGCATAACAATGAGAAATGTTAATCCCAAACATTCAGGGAAGTCTACATAAAATTCTAATTTGAAAACACACAATATGAATGTATATAAACAAAAAAATTAAAATAATAACAATAATCGATTGATACAATAAATCACAAACGCAAATTAACAGGTAATAAAGTAATAATTATTATACGGGCACAAACTTGGATTTGCATATCATTTGTTTCAAAAAACTCGTCAATTGAATAAAATGCTTTTTTTAGTAAATATGATTTGAGCAGATTTCGAAAACGCACAACACTTTGAACATTTCTAAATTCCAAACTAATGTGGATATATTTTTACACCGTTGTAAGTGAATAAATCTCTGACAGAACCACTATGGGGAATGGGAAGAGGGATATCATGTACCTGTCTAATAATATAAGCCCGCTGATGCCTAGGAAAACTACCTCTGTTTTTGCGAATTAGACAAGCTATTTCCAAAATAAACAACGAGGGCAAAGTGAGTAACATATGTTCTATAAAAAGAGGACAACAATGTGTTTTGGGGTGGGCATTACTGAGGTTTCCGACAGCTCGCTTTTGCAGAACAAAAACTGATTGGAAGAGGTAATCCGAACATGCGCCCCAAAATGGAAGTGCATATCTTAGGTGTGATTCCACCATGACAAAGTAAACATTCTTAGCAATAACTCCTCCCAATTCCCGAAAAGTTGCCCCAACAGCGTAGCGTAATTTTATTATATGATGGCGAAATTTTAATTTATCGTCAATTATTAAGCCAAGAAATTTAGAGTTCTCTACAATGTCCAATGAATTGTTGCCAAGAACCAGGCTTTCTGCACTGCAATTAAAACCAACGATATGGGTCTTTGACATATTAAGGCAAAGTTGATTGGAATCGCACCACCGCTTTATCTTCAGAAGGTCAGACGTGACATCACTGGCGAGCCGCTCAGGATCTCCGTTTCACCACAGAACGGTCGTGCCATCGGCAAACAGAGTGAAATGTCCCTTGATGTTAATTTTAATTAGGTCATTTATATATCAGGAACAATAAAGGACCAAGGACCGAACCCTGCGGTAAACCACAATTCACCAGCCGTCTGCCAGATGACAGACCATTCAGATGCACAGCCTGAGTGCGATCCGAAAGATAACACTCAAACCACCCGAGCACCACACCCCTAACGTCATAGGCTGAGAGCTTTCGCAACAGTATTCTGTGACTCACACAATCGAATGCTTTGAACAAGTCACAGAAAGCTGCAGTGTATTAGTTTTGACAGAAAGTCAAGCATAGCATCAGAGTTCATGCCCGATAGGAAACCGAACTGACCATGGTGAAGTATTTTCTGACCCTTGAGGAAGCTCAAAGGTCGCTCCTTTACCAGTCTTTCTATCAACTTGCACAATGTCGACAGAAGTGAAATGGGTCTATAGTTAGATGGAATTGAATGATCGCCTCCCTTGTGAAGAGGGATTACTTTTGCCGTCTTAAGACATGAAGGAAATGAGCCCGATTGAAAGGATAAGTTAATTACTTCGGAAAGAGCCTGAACGGCGACCCATGGAAGTTTTTCCAACGCTTGAAGTGAGATTTCATCATCATTAGTTGGATTTTTTTGTTTTTCATTGACCGTATTGTACACATAATTTCATGGGGCGTAGTTGGAAACAGGTAAAATGAATTTGAAATATCAATATCAGATAGAAATGTTAGATGATCGCAAGGGGAAGAAATATTTTCAGTGAGTTGGCTTGAGGCCGAACAGAAGTAATTATTCAGCAAATCAGAATCAATCCTAATTTCAGGAGAGCTACCACCTCTAGAAGTTACTTCATTGACAATTGACTCTCACGTTGCCTGTTAGTAGAATGTTGTAAACGTCTAGAATAGTAGAGCCTCTTCGCAGCTCGCAAAACGGACCTGTCCTGTAAATCCTGCGATACCTAAAGAAAAGCGACAATACCAACTGATTATTGGGGTAAAACTTTTTAAGAAGACTCAGAAATCTTAGATTGGATGCAGAATTGCGAATTCCAGAAGTTAACCACCTCTTGCGGTCCCCATGCCTCACTTTCATTAGGCGCACTGGAAAACATCTGTCCATGAAACCAGACAAAGCAGGGTGAAATGCAGCAAGCGGGTCCCGCTCCTGAGAGACCGAATTCCAGTTAAAAGATTGGCAGGAAGTCCCAAAAAAAACAAAACTCTTTGTGCTATAAATTCTACCCAATTTTCTTTTAGTTTTAGTGAAGTTAGGCTTGTAGGGAATCCTAGTCAGAACGGCATTACCTTACATCGCACAGAGAGTCAGTTAAAATAGTGTACTATAATACAATATTAACATACCATTGGCATGTAGGTATCGATCACCCAGCCACAAAACTCATCGGGAGACACAAATGACAGACAAGACAAAATATAGTAAAACACTATAATTCAACTCGTCATAAAAAAAACACAATAATTCAGTCATTATAAAAAACTATACCACACAATCGATGGAAAGGGATGTTGTAATTTAAGGTTCTTGTATCATAGTGCACCAATGCTTTACGAAAGGGGTCATAGAATCTTCTGTGCTTATGAGCACACTAAACTATTTTGTTTCCGGCTCATCGCTAAAATAATACTCATCATCATCCGAGTATTCCGAGTCACAAGAATTGAGGTCAATAATGACCGGTAATATATCCGAAGCGCCTGTCAGTTGCTCCTTTTTCCAGTCCTCGCTAATTGTAGCATTTATGTGATGAACATAGTTTTTCCATTTTTCTGGTGTAATATAAAACAGATTCTCTTATAAAATAGCAATATCTAAAAGTTGGACTAGATTTTTACCTTTTGAAGTACTTCATTCCACAACAGGTGACAGGATGTATCGAACTGATACAAGCATCATAGTAACGCTTACATTCTGACCATACCATCTCAATAGGATGATATTAGCAGTGATAGGGAGGAAGTCTTAGGACACGCTGTAGTAGATATATGCACTCCGTCAATATTTAACAAATTCGTTTGCAATGAACGCAGTGTGAGATGTTCGCCTACAATAAAACCGAAATATTAATAAATGATTTAAAATAATGAAAAATTAAATGCAAATTATCTTTTTCATACATAGCTGCGCCTCTCCTTATAGTATGGCCATGAACTTCGTGAAGGGGCTCTCCACGAGAGGAAATAATAGCGACATTTGCCTTGGTTTTAAAGTCAACATCTTTCTGGACTCTCTTTGAATGCATTCTTTGCACAGTGGCTGACGATATTCCTAAAGCATCGGAAACTCTCTACAACAAATAAAAATATATGTACAAATTGATATATAAGGGTGGGATCATCCAGTTCCTTAAACATAAATCTATCTTTAAACACACATTAATCTTTAACGTATTTCGTAATAGGTATCTAAATGAGTTTATTCAACTAAGTAATAATAATTTCTATTTCTTAAATATAATAACTCCTTTGAACCTAAGTTTAAATTTTACCTTTTTTAAAATTATTGCTGTTAAACTTGCCTTCCTTTTGAGATAGAGATCTTATAAA
The DNA here is from genome assembly GCA_016904865.1 of Pissodes strobi. Taxonomy (NCBI): domain Eukaryota; kingdom Metazoa; phylum Arthropoda; class Insecta; order Coleoptera; family Curculionidae; genus Pissodes; species Pissodes strobi. Next base: position 40,122 of record MU188116.1, on the reverse strand, counting down.
TTCATCTCGAAATTTAGACAGTGAAATTAAGAAAGAACACTTCCAGTTGATAATGTATCCTTTTCTTTCTCAAGGCAAATGACAAATATGGCATGAAACCGGAGACTTAAGAGCCTTCCTTTGTCTACTCTCAAGGTCCTGTTTTTAACTATGTTTAAAAAGTGGTATAATAGGATAATCCCACTCTTTATATATTTGTAAAACTGCACTTTTGTATCAATTTACATTATATACTGCACTCACAGGTAAAAGCGTTTTTCCTGCTGCTTTTTCACGATTAAAATAGTCTACTAGTTTTAAAATGAGAACTTGCCCATTTTCAGTGTACAGTTGTCCAGGCATTTTCAACGGCGATAACAATCACAAATAAAAATAGAAAAATACGTTGGACGAACCTCAAGTAAGTCATATGAAGTAGTAAATATATTAAATAAATATATATTTGACACTTTGGTACAGATGAGGAATTTCATACGATATCTTATCATGCACAGCTTAACGTACGTCCGTGACGTCAAATTTCTGTCACCCTCGATTGACGGTGGATTGAGAGAGAACGACTAGGTATGCCGTAACGATCAACCTTCACTTTACAAACTATACGTTAAGTTAGCAACGCCGTTCTCGATAAGCGCCACTCTAATTTTTGAGCGTGAACTTATAGATCAGTTTGGGCGAAATATTCTTATGAACATTTCCCTGCAAGTGTTCATATAAAAACTACAATGAAATAAGGTTTGATGTAATTTTTGGCCGTCAATTTAAAGCTTATGTAAAATGAAACATTTCGGAACGTATTCATTAGAAAATATAAGAAAAAATTTTGAAAAAGCACGTCAATAAACACAAGAAAGTGAAAAGAATATGTATGGAAGCAATTTATGGCATTTTGTTCTGAACGAAAATATGAATTCAACGCTACTACTTGAGCAAAAGATTTGGCAATAATTTTAAAAGATTGGAGTTACAATATACGGAAAATGAATGGCGAGGGCTACAAGATAATGTGTGAAATACTACTTCTAATATATTAATGGATAAATATTATAACGAATATGGTAGAAAACTTAATCCCTTGTTTTTAAAGCGTCCAGGGAGGCAAGAAATGCCAAAAGAAAGGAACTACAAGCAATACCAGCCAAGAGAAAAGTAAGGTCTGCGGCTCTACCTTATAATGAATTTGTAAAGCTATTTCATACATGCGACGAAGAAATAGCAGATGGTTTGATAAAAAGGTTTTCTGGACTCTTTCGTACAAGTTAGCCTGGAGAAGAGGTGAGGCTGTAAAGTGCATTACTACTTATTTTCCGCTCAAGTTTCTTTTAGCGAAAATCGGCTACAAAAAATATTGTTCTATAGGACGATTCTACACAGCACAAAATAGTATATTAAGATACTAGTTTTCAAAGACCATATTTTATCGCACGAGCACGAAATTAGGAAACGTGCGAGAGCGCTAAATGTCTTTTAAAACATGTATTTTATACTATTTTTTCTATTTTGCACGTTTTTTTAATGAAAAAAGTTAATTTATTCAAGTCGCGTTCAAAAGTTGGACGGCCATCTTGTCACTTTTGACGTCTGTATTATTAGAAATCCCATTCAAAACGGTGTCGAAATTTTTGCTAGTGAGCCTTGACATTGAACAATTTTGTTAATATCATAGCAACCAGGCAACAAAAGTAGTGTCGAAAAGAGCTTATTTTCGACACTACTTTGCATATCGAAAAGACTTCTTTATGATACCAAAATAGAAAAATATATTTTTATTTTCTGCGCAAATGTTTTGTTTTTCGGAAAATTCTCTTATTATTTTTTTTGCTATGTCCAGAAAAACCTATTTAATAAAATGGTGTTATAGTTTATTAGAGTTAGTTTGGGTTAGTACCATAATTTAATTATTAGGTATAGTTTGGATCAGCACGGTTTAGCTGTCGCACGCATATGTGTTGCCAAGTGTAATTTCTGTTCGGTTCAAAAATAAGGTATTTTGCTGGATACAATCCGACAACAGGTTATAGATAGATGGTGATTCAGAAGTACTTTGTGTCTATTAAAATAACAATATTAATTCGTTATGTAAGCGGCTCGTTTTTTGACGAACCAAAAGTAAGCGAGACAAATTTTAATGCGCGTTTGTTTGGTCAGTGTGGTTAGGTTAGGTGAGTTTTGGTTAGTTTGAGTTAGTTAAGTTAGTTCATTAATTTGGATTAGCTGATAGAGTACCACGCGAAGTGCGCTTGTCTTATTAGTTTGGGTTAACTTTGGTTCTTTGTTAGGCGCGGTTGGTCAAGCGCGTAGCGCGCTTGTCCCATTGTGCTTGTTTGGTTAATTAAAGTTAGTTTCGATTATTTTTGCTTAGTTTGAGATAGTAAAGAGTCAATTATTTCTTTACTCTGGTAATTAGGGATAGTCTGGGTTAGTTTGGGTTAGTAGGTATCGCACTTGTCTTTTTACTCTGGTTAATTAGGGTTAGTCTAGGTTGGCTTTGGTTGGTTTTTAGGTAGTGTTACTTATTTTTTATGTGTTTGGATGGATACAAGAAAAGCGCGCGTAGCACACTGGTTTAGTTAGTTTGACAACTTGTTATTCTACTTTATGAAACGTGCATCTGACCTGGGACGTTTTCCTACTTGAAAATCAAGTAAGATAGTTAAGTGTGACAACATTGCAAGTAAATTTCCATTATTAACGTCATATTGGGAAAGTTTTCGCGTTAAAATCTATTACTAAACAACCTCATTTGTGATTTTGTTTTCAATTTTTGGCATCAAAACTGCTTCATCCGCAAAATTTAAATAATTTCTTCCTAACGGATTTCCGCTAAATGAAACTAAGTGATTCCAAAGGGCTAATCTCTAACCAAAAAAATTCAGGTGTCTGCCAATTTCGACTTTTTAAAAACATATGGAAAAACAAAATCATCTTATAGAAAAAATACTGTTACAAAATAAATTTGTCGGTATGGACATTCAAAAAAAAATAATTACCAACCATTCTCTGCCTGCTTCTGCGATTTCAGAACTATCGAAAAGCGGGATACTAGAAGGACTCATAAAAAACAGGTCACTTACCAACAAGCTCTATTAGACCCCATTTACAACTATATGGAGAACATCACAAACAATTATCCATAAAATGAGAGGTGAAAATGTAAACAATGTTCAAGGAAATAGGTTAAATGTTGTTATGGAGACAACGCCATCTAGGAGCCAAACTATAATAATTGTACTTTTAATTGTCAGACATTGAATTGTTCTAAATATATTATACTTTTTGTTTTTTGTACATTTGTTGTTTGGGAAAATAGTCCATAAATATCTTTCGGGCCTATGAACTATTTAGATCATTTTCGTTTCGAGCACTTTTTGTCAAATACCGATAATAATTAATTAAAACTGTTTCTAAGTCAACAAACCTTCAGGCAAAATATTCATCAAGTTCCTATGCTTTTAAGATAATACAAACATTTTCATTAATTCTATGAACGGTACAAAATTGACACCAAAAATGCAAGTGGACCCCGTTAAATTATGTATAGCTATGTCCCTAAGCTGTGGCAATGTCAGTTTGTTGGCGAAAAATAGTGCAGTATTGAAGCTTTCTCTTAACTTCCGCAAAACCAGTGAGTTAAAAGTCTCTTATCTCCCGGGCGCAGAAATTTCTTAAAAGTGTATTTTCAGATCGAACTATAAATTTCACTCAGTCATGGTCCATCGATAAGTCTATTTACCATTCCTAGTAGTCAAAGCTATGAAAAATTCTGTCGAAATTGGAAGCACATATAAATTTACTTAACTCACGATATAGGTTATCTCTAAAAACACATAAGAATATGACTAGTGGGCATGCTCATGTGATAAAGGTTTTTTCTATAAATCCATATCGCGAATGTGTCAATAGCAATAGGAGCAATAAATTTCAAGGCAAAAAGTGGACGATAGTAGGCAGCACCCTTTTCAAGCAAAAATGCGTGCATTTGATGGGGCACTCAATATGTGCCATACAAAGGGTTTGAGAAAGCTCACCCCAATTTGGTCCGTTTATCTTATAAATATTTATTAGGGGTGTATCATGACTGGCGGCAAGAATTGGGGATTAATGAAGTAGCTGCATATAAAAGAGTTTATTAAAGGATATTCTGTATTTTTATTGTTTCGTGAAATAAACATTAGACGGGATATCTGCAAGAGTCCCCAATAAATTGCTGGACTAGGCATAACCTGTTTAGTATAATCTGAAAATAATGGCCAATAATATTTAATAATCCCAATTAAGTTCAATAATGATAATCACTTTGCATTTATTCGTTCTGCTTGCTTTTTGAGAATGACTAATTTAAACTTATAACTTTAATTTCTACCAACGCGATACGCTTAGAGTATGGTCCACATTGGCATCTTTTATAAGAACTGTAAAGATAGTTAACCTTTCGATAGCATATACTATTAATTTCAAAAGTGTAAATACAAAAACCATTAACGAACTTAACGAAATATCAAATTTAAATTGTTATTAATTTGTTAGGTTTACTTCAGTAGGACTTAGTGATTGACGCACTCAATTAATTAAGAGAAATGCACTTATTATATCGGCAAACTATTACAAAAGTGGCGACACTGAAAAAGCTACAGAGACACTTTTTAACATATATCGAGAATTTATCCCATTACTACATTGCCTGCTTCCATTTTAAGTTCGGAGGAGCGTCGCAACAAGAGATTTAAGATGCGGAAGCAATACTAGTTGTCTAAATCGTGGTTAATATAAAATTTTTCCACTACTAACACAACTAAAAATATTTTTTTGTAATAAATATAAATAATTAAATATATATTAATATTTTATAAGATTGCTTGCTCAGCTATTAATTATTTCAATCAAGTTACCTTTGCTTTGAAATTTCTTAAGAAAGTTTGATAAATTCTTAATTTGTGTTGATTTTTAAATTAATGAGGAAAATATTAATGATACTTGCACTTCTACAGTAGCAAGAGAAAAGGCACAATACATATTGTACCTCACCATTTCCTTGAAAGAAAAATACCGATATTAATACATAGTTGAAACTTATTGAATTTTTGAATACCAACAATTGGTATAATTATTATAAAGCAGAGAATTCTGTAGTATTTAAAAGAAGGGTAAATTGAACAATTTGTAAAGTTGCACCGGGTGAAATTTTCTTACCGACAAAGGTACACTGTTTAAATATTTTTATTTCATTTTAATCAAAAATACCTAGTTCATTAATAGAGGTTTTGCTTGTCATCGCTGTGACCAGAGCATGTAGGACAGAAGGATTATGCGGTAACAGGCTGATTTTGCCACTATAAAATATTTTAAATTTTATCTTATATTCTATTTTTAGCAACAAAAGATTCTATATTTTGTGGTACAGATTATTGAGTATTAACCTCTTCGGATAATCAAATATAATTATTCGATTCGATGATAATAAGTCTAGTTAAATTCCCGTTAGAACATTTATTAATGTTTAACATAAAATACATGATACGTATTATATTTTATAACACTTTTGTTGCAGTGAGTGGCGGCTATTCTGATCATCATTTTCTTATGTTGTCATCCACCACTTTGTGACTGCGTTTATTTTAGTGTTAAGTGTTGATAATCTATTGGCTCGTTTAGGTTTCATCAAACGACTAAAATAAGAACAATTTTGATATTAGTTTAGTTTTGCTTATTTATGTTACAATAATTATGTTTACTAACAGTTCTGTATTTAAGAATCGTTTAACATTTCAATACTACTTTTGATTTGAATATTTCCGTTGTAATCTCGAGCTTATATGGCCTTAACTTGTTGTGGTCATTGATTTGGTCTGAAATACTGTTGCTGTTTTCTTATTTTTCTATTAATTCGAGAAGAATTATTAGTTAATACATTTCTCGTTCTTTTCAATAATAAAATACTAGTACCTTTTGCTTATTTTCTTTTAATACTTCCTATGGATACAATATCAAAAACAACAACGGGGCAGGAGAGAAAGTCAATCATTTGCTCTATATGGATGACCTAAAACTTATGGGAGCTACCAAAAATCAGCTAGAGCAAATGTTGAAGATTATAGAACAATTCTCCATGGATATTAGAATGCGGTTTGGACTGGAAAAGTGCCGTACAGTGAACATCGTACGAGGTAAAGTATGTCCAGGCCACTTTGAACTTAGGGACGGCCAGAACTTAGAGGCAATGACCGGAGATGAATTTTACAAGTACCTCGGAATGAAACAAACAATGCGCATATCACATGGCGCAATGAAGGCTGAATTAACAGAAGAATTTACTAGAAGGATAAAACGTTTGGCAAAAACGCAACCTAACAGCAAAAATATCTGCAAGGCTATCAATACTTATGCCGTCTCAGTTCTTGGATACTCATTTGGACATTGAAAATCTCCAGCGGAAAACAAGAACCTTACTTACAAGAGCACACAAACACCATCCGAGGAGCGCAGTGGAACTAACAAACTTGCCAAGACATCTAGGTGAAAGAGGTCTAGGAAACAATTGGATCGGCAAATAAATAATTTGCGCAATTATTTTCACGGGAAAGCGAATTCCTCAGAAGTTCATAGGGCAGTTTGTAACGCAGACCACTGTACACCAATGCTTTTAAAAGAACACCAGGTTCAAGACCGACATCATACCGACCTTGAAAAAATACGAGTGTGTAAGGAAAAGCACTTACATGGGAGGCATGCAAATGAGGCTACCCAGGATCACGTCGACAATACAGCGTCGAACTATTGGTTAGTTTCAGGAAAAAGGGCTTTCTGCTGGCTAATCAAGATCAGACATATTTGAAGATAATCCATCAGGAACTAGCAGACAAGCTGTTGCATACGGAAAAGGAAAATTACTATAAATACACTACCGAATCTGATTTAGAAAGTAACAACTATAAGATCTACTGGGAACGCACTGTGCTTACTGACCAGACGGCGACCCACAATAGACCGGACATCATTCTAGTAGATAAGCGGGCCAAGGAAGCCACGCTGATCGATATCGTCATACCCAACAACAACAATTTGCAGGTCAAGCAAGCCGAAAATATCGCCAAATATCAAAATTTACAAGAGAAAATCAGGCAACAATGGAAAATGGAGAGAGTAAGAACGGTGTCAATCATTGTGTCATCAGCAGGACTCAATCCAAAGAACCTGTTAATAAACATTAAGGAACTCGGATTGAGCGAATATCTCTTCAAATTGATGCATAAAGCAGTGCTACTCGCAACAGCCCGTACCGTCCGAAAATTTACAGGAAATCCGTAGATGCCACCAAGGACCCGATAACATGGAAATGGTTTCCTCAGAGCTTTTTCTTTCTGATATCCGGGATATCTGGGATAAGTGAATGTGTTCCTTAGAGGAAGTGCGAATGCCGTAAGGCTAAATCATAATAATAATAATGATAATAATAATAACAATAATAATAATAATAATAATAATAATAATAATAATAATAATAATAAATGCCTTTATTTAATAAAAGAGGTTACAATATAAAGACTTAATAACTATTTTTATGTTGGCGCTACTCGCAATCTGCACTATTATGCAGAACCACCAGACTATCGAGAAAAAATAATTTCAATTACAATTGAAATTACGCCTCAAGTAGCAGAGTAATAGCTAAACGCTGGGGCACATGATTTAAATAGAGATAATGTGGACACCGAAAGATTATTCGAAACACTTCTTTCAGAGATGAGAAAGCTAATTATGTAGTACAGCTGGACCGACCCATTAAGTAGAGCACCATTATCTATAGTGAACCCCTCATAGAAACTAGGAATCGCCCTTACTATTAGGAATAATCGAATTCTGCCAAACTATATCACCCAGGCGAACACGTTGGACCACTTCCATATTTTAATCTACTGCACTGGAAAGGTTATTGCCCGAATCCTGGGAACCAAAGTACGAACAAAGGAAACGGCGCAAAGAGTGAGCGAGCCACAAACACCTCATTGGGAAAGAAGATTGAATGCTAGAATTGATGACATACGAAGAGATATAGAAAGGCTAAAAGAGTACATCGATGGAGTAAGGTCCCATAGGCTGGAAACTTGCGTTCGATCAATCATGATTCGATATCGAATCCATGCTCTGATGATCCAGAAAACCACACACACCAGCAATGTCTTGACACTTTAAATCAAAAATTATCTGTATTTTCAGGCCGTTTAAAGAGGTACAAATCGAGTAATAAAAGAAAACGAGATAATGTCTTATTCCAACGATCAGAAAAAAAAACATACTACAGAACGTTAAATACGAGGGCTAGAGAATCGAACAACAAATTCCCCAGCAGTGATGATGTTGAACAATTTTGAAGAGAACAGTTGGGAACACCGACCCAGTGCAACATTAAAGCAGGCTGGATTGCGGGGAAACGCCGGACCTCCCAGGAATACTACCAAATGCCTGACGAGCCGTTTACAACAGCATAAATGACAAACGTTATCAGAGATACCCATAACTGGATGGCACCTGGCCCAGATAGAATACAGAACTGCTGGCTCAAGAAACTCCAATGTAGCCACGAAATATTAATAAATTTAATTAATGACGTAATCGCCAATCCTGAAAATATGCCACTCTTTCTATTTCGGGATGCCACATACCTTCTATCAAAGGACCCGGAAAACACGGAGGCTCCATCCATGTACCGACCAATCACGTGTCTCCTAACGATGTGCAAAGTGATAACAACCTGCTTAGCGCATCGGCTATATGCCCACTGTGAGCGAAACAAGGTCATAGCTGATCAACAGAAAGGATGCGCTAAGGGTTTAATGGGGTGCAAAGAGCAGCTCATAGTCTATTCTATCATCTGTATTCAGGCATTTTCCAAGCGTAGGAATCTGTACATCGCTTACACCGATTATAAAAAGGCTTAAGACTCTGTGCCTCATGAGTGGCTACTAAAGATTCTTCAAATATATAAGACTAATGCTAACATCGTTAACTGTTTATGGCATGCCATGACATCTTGGCAAACGAAAATATATCTTAATGAAGCCGGGATTACCACCGAAAACATACCAATACAAAGAGGTATATTTCAAGGAGACGCCCTCAGTTCGCTATGGTTCTATATTGCGATTAACCCTCTATCCCACCAGCTGAATTCTACTTCCTATGGATACAATATCAAAAACAAAAACGAGGCAGGAGAGAAAGTCAATCATTTGCTTTATATGGATGACCTAAAACTTATGGGAGCTACCAAAAACCAGCTGGAGCAAATGTTGAAGATTGTAGAACAATTCTCGATGGATATTGGAATGCAGTTTGAACTGAAAAAGTGCCGTACAGTGAACATCGTACGAAGTAAAGTATGTCCAGGTCACTTTGAACTTAGGGACGGCCAGAACATCGAGGCAATAAAGGGAGATGAATTTTACAAGTGCCTCGGAACGAAATAAACAATGCGCATAGCACATCGTGCAATAAAGGCTGAATTAACAGAATAATTTACTAGAAGGATAAAGCGTTTGGCAAAAACTCAACTTAACAGCAAAAACCTTTGCAAGGCTATTAATACTTATGCCGTCTCAGTTCTTAGATACTCGTTTAGATTGGTAGCATGGATCGGCACTGACATTGAAAATCTCCGGCGGAAAAGAAGAACCTTACTTACAAGAGCACACAAACACCATCCGAGGAGCGCAATGGAGCGAACAACCTTGCCAAGACATCTAGGTGGAATAGGTCTAGGGGATCTATGTAAACAATTGGATCGGCAAGTAAATAATTTGCGCAATTATTTTCACAGGAAAGTGAATTCCTCAGAATTTCATAGGGCAGTTTGTAACGTAGATGACTCTACACTACTGCTTTTAAAAGAACACCAGGTTCAAGACCGCGATCATACCGACCTTGAGAAAATACGAGGGTAGAAGGAAAAGCCCTTACACGGGAAGCATGAAAATGAGGCTACCCAGGATCACGTCGACAATACAGCGTCCAACTATTGGTTAGTATCAGGATAAATCTTTCTCGAAACCGAGGGCTTTCTGCTGGCTATTCAAGATCAAGTGATTCCCACCAGAAACTATCTCAAGTACATAATAATTGAAGATGCTTCGGTGGCGGATGATCGATGTCGATACGGCTGTCAAACCACTGAGACCATTACAGGAGGATGCCAAACGTTTGCAGCAACAGAATATAAAGTAAGGCATGATGCTGTTGCGAAGATTATCCATCAGGAACTAGCAGACATGCTATTGCTGCTGTAGACGGAAAAGGTAATCACTCACGAATCTGTTTTAGAAAGTAACAACCATAAGATCTACTGGGACCGCACTGTGCTTACTGACCACACGGCGACCCACAATAGACCGGACATCATTCTCGTAGATAAGCGGGGCAAAGAAGCCACGCTGATCGACATCGCTATACCCAACAACAACAATTTGCAGGTCAAGCACGCCGAAAAGGTCGTTCAAAATCGAGATTTACAAGAGAAAATCCGGCAACAATGCGGAATGGAGAGAGTAAGAATGGTGTCAATCATTGTGTCATCAACAGGACTCATTCCAAAGAACCTATTAATAAACATCAAGGAACTCGGATTGAGCGAACATCTCTTCAAATTGATGCAGAAAGCAGTACTTCTCGCAACAACCCGTACCGTCCGAAAATTTGTAGGAAATCCGTAGATGCCACCGGGGATCCGATAACATGGAAAGAGAGCTTAATCCTTTTGATATCCAGGATATCTGGGATAAGTGAATGTTCCGAATGTTCCCCTTAGAGGAAGTGCGAATGTCGTACGGCTAAATCATAATAATAATAAATGTCTTTATTTAAAAATAATAGGTTACAATATAAAGACTTATTAACTATTTTTTTTACTACTAACATGATAAATCACCATTATTTATTCCATTCCTCAAATGAGAAGTAACATTTCTCACCCTAGGTAAATAATAATATTAAAAAAAACCTAGGTCAATAATGAAACGGAAAATGTCATTTAAGTTTCAACTTGTTAGTTTGACAACTAGTTGTCATTTCGGATTATTTGAAAAATGAGTAGGAAATGATTAATTTCAAAATCTAATCAATTCAAATAATGATAAGGATTGTATCAGTGCTATTAGTAAAAAAATTATATACAGTATGACTCACTTTTCATGACTCCCCATAGTATTCTTATTAATAATGCGATTTTGTCAAAATTTAGATCGAAAGAAGGTACTTTGTATGTAAGGAGCTGTCAGGAGATTATGTTACGATATCTGTCAGTTAGACAACTGAACTTCCAGGCTACCTGATATTTCGAACTATTTGAAAAATAAGTAGAAAATTACTATTATAAAAATCAAATCGAATCAAATATGGTAATATATCAGTGTTAGTAGTAAAAAAATTCTATATATACCTCGGTTGAGAAGGCCATTATTAACCTCGCACATTATATCCTTCGGCGCTACGCGCCTCAGGATATAAAAGTGCTCGGTAAATAATGGCTTACTTCTCAACCTAGGTATATAATATACTATTATGTTGGCGCTACTCGCAATCTGCGCTATTATGTAGAACCACCAGACTATGGAGAAAAAATAATTTCAATTATAAAAAAAACGAATATAATTCCCAAATACCTAAGTGTAAGTACATAATCTAAGTAGGAGCCAAAAATATTTCTGCCACAATACACTTTTTAAGTTGCTTACTGAACGACCCAACGGAAGGAAGAGCCTTAATATCCAAAGGTATCGTCAAACATTCTAGCCGGATTGTAGCTAAAATATCGTTGAAATAATGCAGTTGAATGTCTGGGTCCGCTGTAAAGATTATATGGTATATGGTAGGGCTTTTTAATTTTGAAAAATCAATTTGAGTTGAACCGACCAAGCACAATATACAAAAATTAGAAAGGATCATGAATTTAATTTCTTTTAATGCTAGCTCATAGCCTGGAAACTTAGTTGTACTGAATTTCGCCAAACATGTTTCCTAAATGGGTTTGTTGGGTAACGAGAGCTGATGTTAGGATTTATTTTGCCTCCTCCTTTATATATCTATATTAATAAAATCATCTGGTCCTCTATAAATCTATTATTCTATTCAGCATTCCAGACAAGATCGACCAGACTAAACGCCGAGAAAAATGTATGCTTAAGTTAATGTAAAAATTCCTAAAATATAATATTCTAGTATATTGTTTGATTTTTCAAGGGCACAATGCATAGGTAATAGTAAAAACGTGAAAAGCTCAATTAATAATCAAAGCATCATTTATTTGCTTTTAGCTACAGAGTACCAATAATGAACTAGCTAAACCCATATAGTAAAGGAGAACATTTTCAAATAATTCGACTTTCGGCTGCGAAAATAATTACCAATAAATTTTAATGACTCGGCCGGCTAGTCAATTTAAATCAGTAACAACTGCAAATTGCACGTAAACACAACAGTAACGTAATGCCCATATATAAATGGTCATGCATAAAAAATTGTATTGCATACTATGTGACAAAATTACAAATTATAGCGTTAAGGAATCTAGGACCTGTATTAATGGATAAGTGTGAGTATTTCACTATGGAACGTTAACTGCATGACGTTTTGATGACCAGGCTACACATATCACAAACAATGAGAAATTCAAATATAGACTCAACTATGTTCTAATCTAAAGCGCGGTCTACACGTTACCTCTTATCGTACGATTTGTCTGTTTCGACAAGACGTTGTAAATAAAACATTAGAAAGAAAACTCGTTCACACTGAACGATTAGTTGAATACAATTTGTTATTGATGAATGAGGTGTGATCTGCTGGATCATGGAAAAAATGCTTTTGTGGTCTGTGTTCGTACTGTGTTTAATAAGAAGAAATCAAGTTAAGCGTTTAAATAACAGACCACGTTCACGATGGTCCAGAACATGGTTATTAAAAAGATATATTTATTCCCACGTACAGTTGATTAACAAACTACGAAGTGAACCTGATGATTGGAGAAATTACTTAAGGATGGATGTCAAAGCATACAATTATCTGTTAAAGTTAGTTACTCCATATATTAAAAAGACAAGATACTTGTATGAGAAAAACACTCTCAATACATGAGAGGTTGACTGCAACGCTAAGATTTCTAGCAACCGGTCGAAGTTATAAAGATAACCCTTGATCTCCAAGGCAGTCATTTTTTGATGCGATATTTTTTTTCCTGATAATTTCAATAGATAATATGGAAAAAAACCTACAATTTTTGTGTAAAACTTTTTTTTCTTTCTTCAAAAATAGAGGCTCCATGTAGCCACTTAAATATAATCACGTTCATACACTCTTCAAAATATTTCGCCCCAGTGCGCTGCCACAACAGTAAATCGATAGATAAATCGAAGGCGACCGTCCACATGTAACGACTTGTTTGTGCAAATCCACTAAATCTATGCTCGAAAGCTCAAACTTTCAACTCAGTCTTCGATGCTTGCGCAGTCCTATTATCGTTCAAACTTGCGGTCTACACACAACGTTTTATTTGCAACGTCTTGTCGACACAGACAAATCGCACGATAAGAGGTAACGTGTAGACCGCGCTTAATATACTTAAATTAAATATTATATTAGGTTGATGCATAAGTCCGTAGCGTTTTCGGTTCCTTGGGGCAAGAGTGCCTTGGAATGAAACGTACAACGCGCGTTTCGCTAACCATGTTGGCATCATCAGGAGATGATTTATTTGTGAATGTCATTTTAGTGTTACAGTTTTGTGCTCTTAAAAACGCCAAAAATTGTTTGATTTTTAAGAAACGTAGTTTTAATTATCCAGTTAAAGAAAAGTGAGTGCCAGGTAGGAAAAATGAACATTTCCGACATATCCCCTTGCTTGAGTTTAACCGTGAATCAAAAGCGTCGGAGGCCGTTCGAACCATTGGCGCTGTGTGCGGGGAGACCGCTATCGGGGAAAGTACGACACGACAATGCTTTGCTTCTTTCGGATGTGGTATTTTTGACATGAATGACCCTCCATGTTCAGGGAGCCAACCGATTTTAACGAAGTTAGACCACTAAGGAATTAGCTGATTATTGTGATCAATCAACGATCGTACGACATCTGCATTCTATGGGCAAAGTGCAAAAACTTGGTGCATGGGTACCGCAGGCGTTGAGTGACAACAGCAAAAATCACAGAGTAAATATCTGTGCTTCTTGGCTTAAACCATCTGCATAACGCTTACCCGCATACTACTAGCATTACGAAAGCGGCTATCCAAGAACTGGGTTGGAAAGTTGTTCCACATCCACCTTATTCTCCTGACATTTCTCCATTAGATTTTCGCCTTTTCCGGTCTTTATCTAACAACCTGCGAGGTAACTCCTTTGATAACGAAGCTGATCTTCAGAATTGGCAAGATGAATTTTTCAACTCTAAACCACCATATTTTTTTAGGCGTGGAATAGAAAAACTGCCAGAACGTTGGTAAACAGTTGTAAACAATGGAGGAGAATACCCTGTCGAGTAGTTTTTGGGTCTTGTTTACTTAAATTCAGTAAATTAAGATTTAAAAAAAAAACGCTACGGACTTATGCATCAACCTAATAGAATATCAGTTATTATATTTCACAATAAAATTTTAGCGTTTTTTACAATGTTTTTTTTTATTAAAACAGATATATCAAACTACCGGTACTTTGTTGACATGCTTTCGGTTAAGTGTTAAACCCCTAAGTATATGACTTTCAAGCTAACAAGTATTCTATTTATAGTCATAATGGCTCGGGTGTATTTAAACGAGACTTGTTTTATATAAGCTGGGTGCAAGTTGACTACATACAGTTTGTACTGTAGGGCAATCTTTCGCAGTGAACGCGGTTCATGAAATTTCCAATGTTCCAACAGGATTCTTTTTGCAATATTCTTGCTTCGGAGTAGTATATCTAATAATTATTAGTTTAGGCATGATCTGAAAGTCCCTATTAATCTGTCCCTCCTCTCTTTGCTTGTTCTTGATATTCTGTTCGCCTGATTTCTAGAGTCGGCGGCTTTGTAAGGTTTCTTCAAGTTGAAAATGAAAATTTGTAAAAAGGGTTCACGGTAACTCTGCTGTAACGAGGTTTGGCTCTTGTTGTTATCTTCTTTGTTGATTTTTCCAGATCGGAAAGCAGTTATTGAAATGAAACTTCTAATTTCTTCTTCTCGAAAAGCTTGAGAGTTGTTTATGGCTACTTTACTCTTCTGGAAATGAATAATTTTGACAGCTTTCAAATGAACAGTTGTTAATTTCTAAGAAAACCCATTTTCCATGAGATTAATTTTTAATAACCGTAACCTCAAATGCTAAACATTGCCAGGTGATGCAACCTGTCACTCCTTTATACAGTGAATGATAAATCTGAAACTAACGTAAACTCTTATTTGAGGTATTATCCTCTGTAAGTGGGATCCTGGTGGACTGAAGTGCTCTTCAAATTATTTTCTAAGGTATTTCTCATCTCCTTGGACGAGTTGTTTTAGCAAAGCTTCTTTTAAGAAGGGAACAGCTGATATGATATGTGAAGCAGTGATATTTACAATTTTAGATCAAATTATTCAGCAACTCAAACGATAGGAGGACCGGCAATGAAGCCAACGGTGGCGGGTCTGAAGCGGCGAGCCACGCTGCTTGTAAATGGCAAGCATTGGCTGTATCACAATGAATTCTAGCCTAGAGCAACTGTTTAGCATTTAGCAGGTCGTGTGGGAAAACAACATCCATTTCTGTTTGGTTTACGTTAGTGCTGCTTGCTCCATTTTGCAACTCGTTCTAATTCATCAGTACTTGGCTGTGGTTAAACAGATATTTTACACACATGTATAGGTAGGAGATTACTAAAAATTTCCGCATAAAACCCATTTCTTTTTACCGTGTTGTTTAAAATTCATATTTCTTTAGCGATAACAAAAATGCTCTAACACCATGGATTTTATTTATTTTTTCCCATATTTACAAAATATTTTGTATTATTCAGGTTGTCTCACGAAAGCAAAACATATGCAAAATTAACATGTATCATTTTAAAAATCTGCCTACAATTTAGACATATTTTGGATAGCAAAAATACCTCAATTTTATCTGTATTCGAAATATTAACGTTGGAATAATGACATTTTTCACACCTTCACTCAATACGCTTAATTAGAAGCAAAATTATTTGCACTTTAGTAGGCTATTTTTTCATAATCTATTAACTTTTGATCTAACTGTAAATACTAATTTTTAACTTACAGACATTTTTATTTAGTACAACTTTAATATCAAATAATCAAATGATATATTTGTTATAGATTATGAAAACCTTTTATTTAAAAGTGGAAATCATTTCACTCAAGGTTAATCCGTTTGGGTTCGGTAGCCAGTGAAGGTGTGGAAAGATCCCATTTCAAACATCAATTTTTCGAAAACAGATGAATTTGAGATTTGTATGCTATAAATAGAATGTTTAGAATTTTGAAAAAATCAACAAATCTAGAAATATGGTGGTAGGTACATTTAGAAAATCAAACTTGGTACATTTGCAGATTTTTTAAATCAGCCTGTATAAGACAACATATTTTGTGAATATGGAAAAATTTAACTAAAATCGACGGTCTCAAAGTATTATTCCTTAATATCTTTAGGGTCCTTTATATAATTTTTGTTAGTATCTAACCAAATATATATATTTTTTCTATTTTGCGTTCCAAATGATTTCATTTTGACACGCAAAGGTGTGTCGAAAAGATCCTCTTTTCGACACTGTTTTTGTTGACTGGTTCCTATGATATTAGCAAAATGGTTCAGTGTCAAGGCCCACCAGCAAAAATTGCGGCACCGCTTTCTATGGCATTTCTTGTAATAAAGACGTCAAAAATGACAAGATGACCGCGCAACCAGGAAGCAAGAAAAGCATTGCTTCCCCTAGAATCATCAACCGAAGAAAAATTGTAGCACCCTAATGGACTGCAATATCCTAAATATAAAAGTCCAGCTTGCATAAAATAGTAGGCCTTGCCAATACGGCGCCAACCTACATGTCAAATACTAAAGCCTAGAGGTTAAGTTCCGAGCGCACTACGGCCAAATAAGCAGTTGCGTTGATTAAATACGCGTTCACGTGTTATTTGTAGGTACTTCTATAGCTTGTTGGAAACCAGGAATTTATTAGTTTAATTTAATAGATAAAGGCCAGGCAGTTACTTACACACAATGGCATCTTCATCGACTGATTTTTCGAAAAATGTTATCAGCTGTTAAGACTGTGTACTTTGTAGTGTGCTTCGTATTGGACAAACGGTTCAGTTATCGGAGTCTGTTGAAAAATCAAGCATAAAAAATTAATATAAATCAAAACCTGGGTGAAAAATTAGAGAAGAATCCAATTATGCTATAAATAGGCGAGTTTTTATAAATTGCTTCCCTTTTTTCCAACTCCACGGCACGCCACTGCGCGCAACTGCTGATCCGGACTTGAATATATTAATGTTTTTCATTAAGAAACCTGAAAAATAGGAAAAATAGTATAACATACACGTTTTACAAGACATTAAGCGCACTCGCACGTTAGGAAACTCCCCACAAGCGGGTCGTTTCCTAATTCCGTGCTTGTGCTAACAAAATATTGTCACGACTAACAACCGTCCGAACGTTTTTGTGCTACCCTATAGAACTAGCCGCCGGCGCCGTGCCGCTCGCTCCTCTGTATGAGTCATCGCCCGGCCGGTCGCGAAGATTCAGGATCGCTGGAATTATCTCGATGACCTCGTCGAGATCATATAGAGTGGCCTCGGAATATTTCCCGAATATTCGTGATAGATTGAAGATTATATATAAGCAGACCTAAGGCGAATGTTAGTCAGTTCAGTTCAGTTAGTCATTGAGTGTTGAATAGATATTAGTTGTAAAGTTATAAGAGTAGTTTAGAGTGTTAAATTGTATACAGTGGTAGTGAATAAAGAGAGTATTAGTTGAAAATAGCAAAGTTGTAATTGTGTTAAGAACCCACGGGAAAAAACGTAACATTTGGTGTCAGAAGTCGGATTGTGAAGGAACCGGGCTTGCGAAGTATTTTTCGAGGAAAGAAGAAGTACAAGTACGTCAACGAGACCGTTTGATTGGTGGATTCTGGTAAAATTTTATATCATTCTATGGTCAATACCAGGCAACAAACCGCAGAAATGGAGCAAATAAATAAAATGTTGGCGGATTTCATGGATAATTTAAATGCTGAGAGGCGAGCGGATCGGGAAGAGGATGAACGTAAAAGGCAAGCAGAACAGGACCGGCTGCAGAAAATTTTTCAAGATCAAGAAGATAAAAAGCAAGCGGATCGGGATGAGGATGAACGTAGAAGGCAAGCGGATCGGGAA
>MU188115.1:41729-66556 GCA_016904865.1 Pissodes strobi | reverse complement strand
TAACTGACGTCAGTTAAGAAAAGTTAAACTATTCACAACACGAATGAACACCTATATGAGTTTGGGTGCCCTTCCTGGAGATGCCTTGGGTACAATAGATGCTTTATATTTATTTAATAATCTATTTGACGTGTTAAATTCGTACTCTTGACGACCATCCTATAAGTTTAAGAAAGTATTTGAAGGCTCTCAATATCAAATTAAATTTTTAAAAGATGCTTTATTGTCCTTGTCTAAAATGAAAATTTTTGACAAAATTGGCAAAGACATAACCAACAGGGTAAGATTTCCAAAATGTTGGGCTGTAACAATGCATGGGCTTATCAAATTGTGGGAAAAACTTTCAAAAGCAAATTTTAAATACTTAAAAACAAGACGTAGAAATACAGATTGCATCGAAAAATTTTTTGGAAGTGCCCGGCAACAAAGCGGTAACCATGTTAATCCCATCCGTTATACAGTTTCAGACCGCCTTCCGAAAGCTATTTTGGCAAAGGTGTTTCCATACAGACCAAATTAACTGCCAAGAAGATTTTGATCAATTGTTAATTAATTTTGATACCGCACATGTAGCTGAAAATATTGTCAATGAAGAACATCAGTTAACTAATACGATAACTCTACCAATCTATAGCTACAGAAATGAAAACCTAACAACTCAAAATGCCCTCAGCTATGTTTGCGGTTATCTAATTAAAAAGGTACTTGATGTACAGGGTTATCCAACGAGGACTAGACAAGGCGATTTTTTTGACTTTCCCTGTACTTTTATAGAAAAAAAACTGAAATAGCCATCTTATGTAATTTTCTCCCGCGCATTCGTATATGTTCAGCAAAAAACAATTGAACATCAAATAAAAGTGCTAGGGGTCACTTTGATATTTTTTTAAATGGAACACCCTGTATATTACTACATTTTTGGACTCTCTAGAAAAATCTAAACACATTTTGTATATAATATCTTATACCTATTTTTAACTGTTTACCAAATATTGACAGTTGAAAGTCGGGCATTTTGACACTTTGACAGGCTCTAAAATCTAAACCGCACGAGATCAAAGAAAACGGTTAGCACATTCCTATCTTGGGTTTTCATAAGCTATCGAATGATAGTAACTTTGAATTTAATCGGAGGTTTAAAAGTTCCGGTTAATTTTATCCGCAGGTTAAATTCGAAGATATTGTCATTCGATAGTTTATGAAAACTTAAGATAGGAATGTGCGAACCGTTTTCTTTGATCTTGTGCGGTTTAGATTTTAGAGCCTGTCAAAGTGTCAAAATACCCGACTTTCAACTGTCAATATTTGGTAAACAGATAAAGATAGGTATAGGATATTATACACAAAATGTGTTTAGATTTTTCTAGAGAGTCCAAAAATGCAGTAATATACAGGGTGTTCCCTTTAAAAGAATATCAAAGTGACCCCTAGCACTTTTATTTGATGTTCAATTTTTTGCTGAACATCCGAATTCGCGGGAGAAAATTAAAAAGATAGCTATTTCAGGTTTTTTTTATAAACGTACCGGGAAAGTCAAAAAATTGCCTTGTCTATTCTTTGTTGGATAACCCTGTACATAGCTGCGAGATATGTGAATCATTTGCAAAGGAATGTAAAAACTGAGACGTTTATAATTTATTAATCCATTTAAGAGCTTTCACAACGGAAACTGATATTTATGGCGCGCTAAAATCTCTACCAGAACAATTTGTTAATTTTATTTATCAGTTGGAAAAAATATTTACTTCAAAGTTTGAAGTTATTTCTCTAGGAGAGGGAATTGCCCATCAATTATTAAGCCTAATGCAAAAGGTGGAATTTGCACATCCTTGCTCTGAATTTCCCAAATTCTTTATTTTGAAGTTTTTTATTGGGTTAAAAATTTTCTATACACTAAAATATTCTAATAGAGATTTACAAACATACAAAAATGACAAAAAAGTAATAGAAAATTAAAATTTTTATCGCATTTATAAATAATACCCTGTTTTCTGTTTACCTGTGTTTTAAAAATATTTAAAAAATAATTAGAAAAAAATATGTATATTATTTAAAGAAAATACTGTGACGGAAATATATAGTTTCTCCTACTGAGTGTCCAGCGCCGTTCCTGGAGCTTCTGCCGCCCCGTGCAAAAAAAGAAACTCCCCCCCCCCTGGTTGAATTGAAATTATTTTTAAATTAAAAAAGAGAAGAGACTTAAGATTATTATTAAATTAGGATTTGTTTTTGCACATACTGCATGGTGTGGGTACATAAAGTCGCCTTAAAAATAAAAATTTTAGCCTAATTCGTTTTCGCGTTATAAGAGCTTAAAATGCAAAATACCGTTGGACTAAACTAAAACTCTTCGAGATTTCTTAGCTGTAAAATTAGATATTATATTTGATAGGTCTAAGCTTTGGCGCATATCTTGTTCAATTGAAATAGTGACAAGGCTCGTCAATCTTTCTTGGGACATAGTAGACCTTAAAATTTTTTTAATAAGTTTAATTTACTAAAACTTTTTCCCAGAGGCGACTGTCACCGCTAATGTAAGAAATATTCTTAAGGCCACAGCTAAATTAGGAAAACCAGGAGGTAAGATCACTGTCGATAATATAACTTAATATAAAGTAAGGTTTGGGCTCTTTAAGTGATAACAATGGCGTTAATAGATAAAATTTCGTTACACAGTTCATTTCCGTCGATATCTGGTTAGGGGAAGTTACCCTGCCCTTGTTGTAAAGATGAATCCAGATCTATACATGATTTTCGCAAAAAATCAGGTCCATATTTCGTGAAACTCGTATAAGCATTTAGGATAAATTGTTACATTCCTCTAGTAAAGAAACCCTTTCTTTTAGTGACTTTTTGTTGTATCTAATATACTAAAATAAAAATTTACTCTAAAATTTCGTTTTTGATTAACAGCGAATTCGTCATTTGACTCGTACGAGAAATGACGTGGGACTTTTCGCTGACGAACAAGAGGGAATTCGGGCAGTATGTTAGTTTCTGCAGCTAGTGATTCAGCTTCGTTGATAAATAGATCAAAACTTTCATTGGTCCTTTTTTCATCAAGATAGTTAATTAAATTTTTTGAAACAGTTACACATTCGCAAAGATTAATTTTAGGATTTTGAGACGTTAACTTTTGACAGACGATCATGCCCAATTATCAATGAACAGATAAATTTAAATGAAATAAATTACTCCGCTAATGTTTGTGCCATTTTTCTCTTTTATCGTTATCGACTATTTCATTAGGAATGTTGTAAACTTGTTTGAAATTTGAAATTAAAGGTTAAATTACCTACATTTATTCTACTTTCCCATTGAGTGCCGATTCGTCGATTGACGGTTTCAAAGTTAATATAGGTATATTAAGTCTCAAAACCTCCCACCTTACAGCTGATGCTGCAAAAATACATATAATTTTTGAACAATGTCGAAAAATGAAACAATTTACCACTAAATTTAATGAATGAGCAAAATATGGCAAAGACGTAGTTCTTGGGTTTATATTTAATATTCGTTTTTGTAAACCAGAGTTTAATTGTATTTCATTAAACCTGAAATGCTACTGTGTTTTATTGTTTCATATTTTTTAATAATAGCTGGTTTAGAAACTTTGTTGTAAATAAAATGCCGCCCCCTAATCTCCGCCGCCCCGTGCGAGTGCACATGCTGCAGCCCCGTCAGGAACGGCTCTGTGAGTGTCTTTGGTTTATTTTTCTATCCTATCCCTAGGACTGATTCATGGGATAATTTACTTCCCCATGCTCCCGTACTACAAAATATTATCCGAGAAGACAAAACCGTTGTCTTCTCGGATTATGCTGCTTTAATGTCAAACGAGAGTCATTCAAGGTCATCGAAAACTGGCCCATCGAGATCAAAGACGCCGCCGCCGGCTGTCGCTTCTCAAAAGTTTAGTATTCTCGGGTATAATTGTTATAAATTATGCCCAATTCACACTTCAATTTTATGAGATGACCTTGAATGTCCTAGTTTTTTTTTGATCGCCAGTGTACATTATAGGTTTGTTCTAGCAGCGATTTCAAACGGTTCCAAACCATCCGGAGTTTGCGCTTAACGATATAAGCGACGCTTATATCGTTATGCGCAAACTCCGGATGGTTTGAAACCGTTTGAAATCACTGCTAGGACAAACCTAATATTGCCAACTATATAGTATCAGGATCTCCATCTGCGTTACTTTCTTTTCAGGAATTCTCTGCATTGAATATGATAGTAAAACTCCACTATATGATATATGTATCCATGGTTAATATACTGCATGGCTTTCTTAATATCAACGATCTTTCTATGATTTATAGGAAGGGGTTCTGAATAAGCACATACTTTGATCGGCTTTTCTTAGGATCAAAGGAATTTATAAATAAATACCTATACGTACCTATTTAATATTTCCAATGAAAGAATGGATAAAAATATCAACATTCGATGAACAGCTGTTCACAGCGTTGAAGGACAGAATACACAATTACTGTTGCCAGATTAAGGTATTTTCCCCAAAAATTTAGATCTTTTCTTTAGGTTATTTTTGTGGATAGTTTTCTCTGGGAGCAAATATTTACCTGGGGAATAACAGGGGATTTTAGGTCTTGACACTACTCAACTCATAAATCTCAAAATCAAATAAAAATACAAAAATTTAAGCTTAAGCTAACAAAAAAATGTAAAAAAATATATTTTATTAATCCTAATGTCTAAGCTGCGCTGACGACTTCTATTGTTGGTAATTCGTTAAGTCGTTTTATATAATTTGAAAGAAAATTTATGGTTATTTAACTCATCTTAGGTTAAATATACCATAAACCTTAGATTTATGAATATACTAACCACTAAGCAGTCCAAAAAATCTTATGAGATAAATTGGAAATTGAGCCATCACATCACGCTCAGCTCTTTAAAGCTCATTCGGGTAAAGTTGGCTCAAGTTGAGGTTTCGAAAAATCCAGGACCAGGAATAACAAACCATAATCTACGAAAACAAAAAAAAAGTTCTAAATTTGAGGGTTTTTAAACAAAGTATATGTAAACTAGTAAGTTCACTCAGCGGTAAATCCTTTGATGTAATTGTGCCACATTCTTTTATATCAAGTGACAACTGGAGATGACCGATGCGCTGCGTAAGTGTCCGATTGATTCGCGTGGCTTTCTCTAGTCAGAGATGTATTCAGGAGATTGTATGGACTCGTACCGAATGACCTACTGAATGCCGGCCGGTGAAAAATCAAGTGAAACTGAGCAAAGTTGTAAAAATATTTTCATAGAAGGAAATTGAAAAAAAAATTGCTATACGGGGTGTAATTTTTAGGTGATACCACTGTTGCTATCTCAGAATCTAACAAGAATTTAACAACACTGCAAATCGATCTTGAAAAGGCATGAATAATGGCAACTTTCTAATTTAATCAACTTTGTAGCTTTGACCGTTTCAAAGATAGCAATAATAGTGGATTACCTAAAATATATTTAAAAATATATACAATAATATAATAGTTCGGAATCTCATTTTTACTACACTTCTTTGGTTTCATGAAAGTGATCGTTGTGACATGGTTTATGTTTTCGTCTCGCGTTACGGCTTTTTTGTATCGTTGATTGGACGACTAACCAAAACTAACCAAATCTATCAAAATTGGTTGTACCGTATCGGCACCGGCACCGGTTCAAATGACTACAATAAGCTGAGACCAAGTGAAACTAACCAAAACTTGATTCGACGATTAACCAAAGCTAACAAAATCTATTAAAATTGATTATAACGTATCGTAACGGGTTCAAATTACTAAAATAAGTTGATACTAACTGAAACTAACCGAAAGTTGATTGGAGGACTAACCCAAACCTATTCAAATTAATTATAACGTATCGGAACAGATTCAAATAATTAAAATAAGTTGAGACTAAATGAAACTAACCCAAAGTTGTTGACGACTAACCCAACTAACAAAATCCATTAAAATTGATTTGAATGTATTCTGAAAAGCTTGAAATGACTAAAATAAGTTGAGAATAAGTGTAGCTAACCGAGAGTTGATTGAACTACTAACCCAAACTAACCAAATCTATCAAAATTGATTATAAGGTATCGGATGGCTAAAAGAATTTAAGACTAAGTGAAACTAACCCAAAATTTATTGGAAAACTAACTTAAACTAACGTATCGCAACGGGTTCAAATTACTAAAATAAGTTGATACTAACTGAAACTAACCGAAAGTTGATTGGAAGACTAACCCAAACTAACCAAACCTATTCAAATTGATTATAACGTATCGGAACAGATTCAAATAATTAAAATAAAATGAGACTAAATGAAACTAACCCAAAGTTGTTGACGAATAACCCAAACTAACCAAATCTACTAAAATTGATTTTAATGTATTCTGAAAAGCTTGAAATGACTGAAATAAATTGAGAATAAGTGTAGCTAACCGAGAGTTGGTTGTACTACTAACCCAAACTAACCAAATCTATCAAAATTGATTATAACGTATCGGATGACTGAAAGAATTTAAGACTAAGTGAAACTAACCGAAAGTTTATTGGAAAACTAACTTAAACTAACCAAATCTATTAAAATTGATTATAATGTATCGGAACCGCTTTAAATGACTAAAATAAGTTAAGAATAAGTGAACTAACGGAAAGTTGGTTCGACCACTAGCCCAAACTAACCAAATCTACTAAAACTGATTATAACGTGTTGGAACCGGTTCAAATGACTAAGGTATAAGTTAAAACTAAGTGAAACTAACGGAAACTTTATTCGACAATTAACCAAAACTAACAAAATCTAATAAAATTGATTATAACGTATCGTAACGGGTTCAAATGACTAAAATAAGTTGATACTAATTGAAACTAACCCAAAATAGATTGGAGGACTAATCCAAGCTAACCAAATCTATTAAAATTATTTATAACGTATCGGAACCGCATTAAATATCTAAAATAAGTTGGGAATAAGTGAAACTAAACGAAAGTTGAATCGACAACTAACCCAAACTAACCAACTCTATTAAAGTTGATTATAACGCATCGGAATCGGTTCAACTGATTGAAATAGTTAAGACTAAGTGAAACAAACCAAAAGTTAAATCGAGGACTAACCTAAACTAACCAAATCTATTAAAATTGATTATAATGTATCGAAAACGCGTTAAATGACTCAAATAATTTGAGAATAAGTGAAACTAACCGAAAGTTGGATCGACGACTAACCCAAACTAACCAAATCTATTAATATTGATTATAACATATTAGAACCGCTTTAAATGATTGAAATAAGTTGAGAAAAAGTGAAACTATCTGAAAGTTGAATCGACGACTAGACCAAAGTAACCAAATTTACTAAAATTGATTATAAAGTATCTGAACCGGTTCTAATGACTAAAATAAGTTGAAACTAAGTGAAACTAACCAAAAGTTGATTGAACGACTAACCGGATTAGGTTGGTTAGTTCGGGTTAATCGTCGATTCAACTTTCGGTTAGTTTCACTTAGTCTCAACATATTTCAAATATTTGAACCGGTTCTAAAACGTTATAATCAATTTTAATAGATGCTATTAGTTGGGTTAGTCACCAAATCAACTTTGGGTTAGTTTCTCTTAGCCTTAACTTATTTTAGATATTTGAACCGGTTCCGATACGTTATAATGACTTTATTACATTTGGTTAGTTTGGGTTAGTCGTCGATTGAACTTTCGGCTAGTTTCACATAGTCTCAACTTATTTTAATCCTTTGAACCGGTTCCGTTACGTTATATTCAATTTTAATAGATTTGGTTAGTTTGGGTTAGTAGTCCAATCAACTTTCGGTTAACTTCACTTATTCTCAACTTATTTTAGCCATTTGAAGCAGTTCCGATACGTTATAATCAATTTTAATAGATTTGGTTAGTTTGGGTTAGTGTTCAATTAACTTTCGGTTAGTTTCACTTATTCTCAACTTATTTTAGCCATTTGAAACGGTTACAATACCGACGTCATTATCGATTCTAATAGATGTGGTTAGTTTGGGTTAGTCGTCGATTCAACTTTCGCTTACTTTCACTTATTCTCAACTTATTTTAGTCATTTAAAGCGGTTCCGATACGTTATAATCAATTTCAATAGATTTGGTTAGTTTGGGTTAATCGTCGATTCAACTTTTGATTAATTTCACTTTGTCTCAACTTATTTTAATCATTTGAATCTGTTCTGATACGTTATAATCAATTTCAATGGATTTGGTTAATTTGGGTTAGTCATCCAAACAACTTTCGTCTAGCTTCATTTAGTCTCAACTTATTTTAGTTATTTGAACCGGTTCCGATACCTTATAATCAATTTTAATAAATTTAGTTAGTTTGGGTTAGTCGTCGAATTAACTTTGGATTAGTTTGGGTTAGTCGTCCAAACAACTTTCGGCTAGTTTCACTTAGTCTCAACTTATTTTAGTTATTTGAACCGGTTCCGAGACGTTATAATCAATTTTAATAGATTTGGTTAGATTGGGTTAGTCGTCCAATCAACGTTCGGTTAGTTTCACTTAGTTTCAACTTATTTTAGTCATCTGAATCGATTTCGATACATTATAATCAATTTTAATAGATTTGGATAGTTTGGGTTAGTCGTCGATTCAACTGTCGGTTGGTGTCAGTTATTCTCAACTTATGCTAGTCATATAAAGCGGTTCCGATACGTTATAATGATTTTATTACATTTGGTTAGTTTGGGTTAGTCGTCGATTAAACTCTCGGCTAGTTTCGCATAGTCTCAACTTATTTTAATCATTTGAACCGGTTCCGTTACGTTATATTCAATTTTAATAGATTTGGTTATTTTGGGTTAGTAGTCCAATCAACTTTCGGTTAGCTTCACTTATTCTCAACTTATTTTAGCCATTTGAAGCAGTTCCGATACGTTATAATCAATTTTAATAGATTTGGTTAGTTTGGGTTAGTTTGGGTTAGTTTGGGTTAGAACACTATTCAATTAACTTTCGGTTAGTTTCACTTATTCTCAACTTATTTTAGCTATTGAGTTTGTCGTCGTATCAACTTTGGGTTAGTTTCACAGTGCCAAAAGATATTTAATATTTACAAAGCATTCCGTTATCGTTATATAATATGTACTTATAAAAATAATCTGACACCTAGACGATTTTTCCGGTCTCGACCTTCACCTAATTTTATTAACATATCTATTCACTAATCCGACTATAGATTTCTCCTATTTGCCTTTGTATTTTTCATTGCTTCGTATATATTTCCACCGAAGTCCGAATAAAATATTAAAATAGAAATAAAATTAAGGATTTCCACAAATCCGACTCTGTTCTGAACACTCTGCCTACACACGAACGACTGATTAAACTAAAACGCTCTACATGCTGCCAACAATCTGCGGATTTTCGGCGGCTGGCACAAAATATTTGGGGGAGTGGAGCTACTAGTTTACATATACTTTGTTTTAAATTTTCATTGAGGAAATCGGGCCGAACGATCTGGCAACCCTGTACAGAGTAGATTACAGACACAGACGGTTTCGTTTGTTTTTGTTTTCTAGAACCAACGACCTGCCCGAAAATTCTCGAGGCGTCGCCGCTCGTATAAATAGATTTCGCCGGCAATCGTGAAATCAGTTTTATAGCGAACAAGCAGTGAGATAGTTAGAAAAGTGTTCTCGCGAAATTTTAACATTAATTCTCTGCAAATTGAAATTGAAAGTTAAATTAAAATGTCTCTATTGCCTTTGTTGTTCGGTGACCGCTTCGACCATCGTTCCGCTTACCGCCCTTCAACGATATTGGATCAACACTTCGGACATGGATTGGACCATGACGACATTTTCCAACCATATTTACGTATGCATATAACTCCCACTGGTTATTGGAGAAATTGGCATTCCAATGCTTCTAAGCAAGACTCGGGATCGACCGTACAATTTGACAAAGACAAATTTCAAGCAATATTAGACGTTCAACAGTTTAAGCCTGAAGAAGTCGCCGTGAAAGTTACTGGAGACAATGAACTAACCATTGAAGGCAAGCATGAAGAGAAAGAAGACGAACACGGCTACATTTCCAGACATTTTGTAAGAAGGTATGTGTTGCCAAAAAGCTGCGATATGTCCAAGATTGAATCCAAGTTGTCTTCCGATGGGGTATTGACCATCACCGCTCCAACCGTTGAACAAATGGAGATTGAGCACAAAAGTATTCCAATCACCCAAACTGGAGAGCCGGCCAAGCAGCAACCCCAACCAGCAGCTGAACAGAAAAAAATTAAGTGAATTTAACCATTTTCCTCATTCTATTCTTAATAATATGCATTTATTTTGAGACTGATTCTTAGCTTAGTAAGGTTCTCACTATTTTTTTTTTGTTGCATTCGCTTTTTTTGTTGTATTTATTATCTTTAAGATTAAGATTATAAGGTTATTTTGAATAAAATTCACTACCTTAAAAAGGTGTGTCATTTTTTTTCCAACAAATATAATATTTAAATTAGGATATATTTTACAAGAATTAAAATAAGCAAAATCTTTCCAAATTTAAAAAATATAAGCATACAGAAATCAACTGAGGTGGTATTAATTGCAATTTTGTGTTTGAAAAACCTCCAAAAGATCAGAATATAGTTGAATACCAAGCTATGCCCAAGTACAAATAAATCGTAGAAATAATTAACTATGTCTTAGCATGCCCAATGGGCTTTAGAAGTTCCTATTTTGTATGCTTCAAGTATTGAGGTATGCAATACATAATATCAAACTTGCATACCATTACTTTACATTTAAGTTCAATGAAGTGCCTATAATAAGGTACCTACTCATTGATATTTTACTATTCATTCGTAACCCATTTGCTAATTAAGGGCTTAACTGCAGTGTAGGGTTTGGTTTTATAATAATAATTTATACACCTTTGAACCAACAAAGATCATGTGTATCTGGGTAGCCAAGAGCACCACATAGGGTAATTGCACATCCCGCTGAGTGACACTTCTCATATTTAGCCCCTTTTCTTTATAATAAGGCATCCTAATCATTAATCTAATGACTGACGTTATTATATACAAATTGTTCGAGACTTAGCTTAATTTAAATAAAACAAAGATCATGTGTATCTGGACAGCCGAGAGCACCACATAGGGTAATTGCACACTCTGCTGAGTGATACTTCTGATATTTAGCCCATTTTCTTTATAATAAGGCATCCTAATTATAAATCTAGTGAATGACATTATTATATACATATGTTCGAGACTTCTGAAATGCTTAATTTTAATTATCACCATTTATATACCCTCAATGACGTAAACGAATCATGGTCTTTTTTCTGGCACAATTTCCTTTATTGCTTGGGGGTTGCTTGTCCTATTAAAAAAATTAAACATAAAAAACACTGAAAAAAAGAAAGCATGGCTAAATTCGGATCCAATAAAGCAAAGTGAGCATTTAAAGGACTTACTTATTTTGGCTTTCTAATACTCTAGAGGTACTCAGGAATCTAAACTTTACTCTCAGACAAAAAAAAATATATCATGAACGCCTAACTATAGAAAAACACAATTTCTTGAAACAAAAACTAATAGATACCGCACTTCCTGCAAACCTTATTTACAATCCATTTTTTTCACATCTTTTAGCACACATGAGTTGTACTCTGCTTCAAAAAATTTAAAAACAAAACAACATGCAAGGGTGATAGAGAGAGATAAGAAAATATAAAATCATCGTACTGCCTCAGGGCGCAATACTTTCACCAACTCTGTTCCTCATCTATATTAATGACCTGCTGATCGAAAATCCTGTTTACAGTTTTGCAGATGACAGTACCCTTGTCTCCCACTTTAGATCAGAAAAACCCTTACCAGCGACTGAGACTCATCACCGCAGACAGGAGCAGATTACAGCAATTAATCAAGACCTGGAGAAAGTTCAAACTTGGGGCGACCGAAATTTGGTCCAGTTCAATGCAGCGAAGACCCAAGCAGCAACGTTTACTAAGAGGGCCAATACAGCGGGCCCTGACATCATTATGGCAGGATCGACCATTCCTTCATCCTCGTCAATCGGGCTGCTGGGTGTCTCGGTCAACAGCAATATGTCATGGCATGACCATGTTGCTAACATCGCAAAATCAGCCTCCCAGAAGCTTGGTGCGCTATTTCGCAACAAGAAACTCTATACACCGCAGCAGTTGCTCTTGCTGTACAAAGCGCAAATAAGACCGTGCTTAGAATATTGCTCACATATCTGGGGTGCCGCACCAAAGCATACCCTAAAGCTGCTGGATTCCATTCAGAAGAGGGCTGTGCGTCTCGTCGGCGATCCGGAGTTGACCCGGAATCTGGATAGTCTGGAACATCGCAGACATGTGGCCGAGATGTCTCTGTTTTACAGATACTTTCACGGCAGATGTTCCCAGGATTTGGCCCACATAATTAAAGTGACCATAATTCTAAGACCTCAATGCAGGACATTACATAATTGTGAAAATAAGTGTCAACATTTTCTTGGTGGTGTCGGTTTTAGCACCTTCACCATTTCATTAAAAAAAAGAATAACGGGTTATTGACAGACGAATTTTACTAGCGTCTAGTTAGGTCCTAGTCATGGATAGTCCTGACCAATCAAAAGCAAGACGCTAGCGTATATCGGAATTAGCCATGTCTTTACGTTCTAGCGAAAGTCCTACAACGCCTCGGTGGTGTAATAGGCAGAGTGCTTGCCTGTGCCTGTGCGCTGCGGGTTCGATTCCCGCCGGTCGCGATAGATGTTTTGGTTAGCTTTTTTTAAAGTTGTTTGTTTTTTATTAATTTACTTTTTTTCCTTAATTTAGGGTTAGCCTTGGGCTAGTTTTGGTTAGTTCTTATTGATTGAGCCCCCGTAGCGAGCGGAGGGCCATGCTTGAACGCAGAACGCTAACGTCTTGCTTTTGATTGGTTAGGACTATTCCGTGACTTGAACCGCGCTAGCGTCTAGTCGAATTTTGTACTGGCAAGATTGGATTTCTGTGCAACATCAGATGAATCAGAGCTGCCTGAAACCTAGAAGTTTTTGAGAGTGAGTTCAGCATATTGTCAGAAAATGATATAACAATTTAATTAAAAAATCAATCATTCAAACAGATAGTTTTCAAATTCTAATACATCAACGTTTACAAAAAAACATTTAACATTTAACTTAAAATAACAAATAAAAACTTTTAATATATGGTTTTACGAGTATAATAAAAATTTGCATTTCTCACTATTGGTGCGAAACAAGCAGAATTGGTGCTTGTAAAAAACAAACGAATGACTTTTGCGACGTCGCACACCGAAACACTAGACTCAGACCAACCATTACCTCCTATAATTAGACGAACTCGACCAATGCCGACAATGACGCACTATCAGGAATGGGCAAAAATTGTAATGGAGTGATATTTGATATTCTCATTTTTTGCATTAATATAGTATAGTATAAACAATTAGCTAATTTTGTAGTCATTTTGTGCATATCTCATACCACAAAAGAGAATTGCAGGACATTTTGCAGGACGTTTGTTTTCGCTGGACAGAGTCTACGAATGCTTAACTGTCCTGCTCAATGCAGGACGTCTGGTCACTTTACACATAATCCCGCCCCTGGCAACTCCTGTCAGGCAGTCCCGACAGACGGCAGGAGCGCACCAGTTCGTCGTACAACTAGAAACACCTAGAACATCGCTTTACCAGAACTCCTTTGTCTGGCGCACTGCATCACTGTGGAACTCACTTCCAGGACATCTGTTTCCCACTAATTACAACCTACAAATATTCAAGAACCGTGTCAATCAACATCTTCGCACACACACCGCTCGTCGAGCGCCATAGGATCTACCTTTAGTGTGTGTGCCACTGCCATAAAAAAAAAAAGGGGAATTACAGGTTTTTCCACAATATCGAAACTGTTTGAAAAAGCTGCTAAAAAAAGCACTTTTAGATAGGGATAGGGATGTAAGAAAAGCATCGATACTTTGAAAGTATCGAGTACATTTTGTACTCGATACTTGTTCTTCGATTCTGAGTAGGTATCGATTCTTTATAAGCAGTATCGGTATCGAAATTTGTTTTGTATTTGCGTTCTACGTTCTACCAGATTTCAACATCAATTCGCATTCCGCAAACCAACAGCATCCAATATATCTATGTACGCCATCCTGCAAACTTCACATTTACAAAATAAAAAGCGTTTTAAGACGTACTGGCGTTGCCATTGGTATTTTCAAACAATACGATATCGGTTATTCCCCCAAATCATGGATGCTAGCACAGTAACCCTAGTAAACTAGTAACCTAACCTATAATTATCGCTTGTGTGTTTTGTTTATGCACGGTCGTGTAGGTAGTATTAATATTTTTCTATGTTGGAAAAAATAGAGATAAGTTGTCAGTTGTCACACTAATGATTTACGTTTGATATTTTAATTTTTAACTAAATCCAGCAATTACTTACTGATATAATAATAACTAAAAAACGTATCAAAATATAAAAATAAAATATTTCTTATTTGTATCGTAAAATATCTAACAAATCAAATACATTTATCTGATTTGCTACATATTTTACGATACAAATAAGAAATATTTTATTTTTATATTTTTATAGTTTTTTTAGTTATTATTATATTAGTAAGTAATTGCTGGTATTACTTTAAAACAGAAAACCAATTTGCTGTGTCTTGTAAAAAGTGCCTAAACATGATCAAAACCTCTGGGAATACATATCTTTAATTGTATTATTAATATAATTGAAATTGAAAATGCGAAGAACTAATATGGGAAAACCCGCTAAATTGTAGATTGTGGTCATTTTCCTCTAAATTACACGAATTACATGCTACATATGTACTCGTACTCGATACCTAAAAGTATCGATACCTATTTTCAAAGTATCGAGTATAATCGATACCATTCCTACGAAATACTCACAAGTACAAAGTATCGATACTTCTCAGTATCGTTGCATCATGGTTGCATCTCTAGATAGGGACGCACGATACACTCAAGTGTATCGATATTAGGTGTCGATACGAATCGAAATGTAAAGTATCGAGACAGTAAATATCGCTTGTTAAAATATTGATCGCCAGGAGCCAAGTTATAGTATAGAGAATTGGAGAAAGTGAATTACTTTCCCGATGTGCCATGTAAGCGGTACTGTTAGTCAATAACAAAGTATAGTGATAAATTGAATTAAATACTCTGCATATTTATACTACATATATTGGATGTTGCTAAAAATTAGAAATAAAAAACAAAACATAATTTTTTGGTCTTATCCTAAATTACCTACTATAGAAATCATAGTCCGAAAACTGTATTGAACAAAATTACGACACTCACAGAAATTATATTCACGCTTCTTGATATAAATTCTAACTCTTAATCTTAATATCTAAGTAAGGCTAATCAGTAATATTAGCGGCTAGGTCGCGCCGGTCTAAAATCGTTCCCGATGACAACAACAACATCATTTATTTCATAAAGTTACAGTTTTGGTGGCTTCCTAAGGTAATTATAAGTCGCGTTTACACGCAGCTAGCGCCGCCTTTCACATCTAGTCAGACGTGATTTGTAGGGGCGCATCGCTGACACGCCTAGGGCTAGCTAACCTACCTATAAACCTATCTATGTGCCGTTTATACCACTGCAATTTGCTTCCCCGGGTTACCTACCCTTTAAGCCTGGTTCAATGTGTATTACCGAAAGGCTGATGTAATGCAGGCTTGTTTTGAGTGCTAAATGTGTGACGGTTAGAACAGAGGAAAAACACAATTTGAAAAAACCTCTTTCACGTTTCTTTGGCTTTCACGTAAGGGGCATCAAGATGCCCTATTGTGAGGGATGTGTAGCTGGAAATTGCGTATTGGGCATTGCCCATTCAATCAAGGAGCAAATATTAAGCGAGCTTCGCCAAGATCGCTTTCCAGCGGAGCGCGCAGGACAGCCAGTCAGTATGTCTGTGTCCTGTCTTTTGTTCTGATCTTATACTCGCTATGTGCGTTTATTATTGTTCAGGCGGCCTTGGGTTCTGGTAAAACAGAGACGTTGCCCTGTGTATGGGCCCATGCTTAGGTTTATTCTGCGGGTCGTAGCGCACATTGGCTATGTTTGCCGTTAGTGGCGAACCGCGTATACCAGAGTCATAGAACTTGCAGGAAACCTTGTCGATATACTCCTCGACCGTGTCAAGATTCGACCATGAATGCAAGTCCATGACTCTAGTATATCGGCTCGCCGAGAAGGCCGCTCTTAGGTACCGGTTCTGCATAACCTGCAGTGCCTTTTTGTGCGTACTCGCCACAGAAGACCATACAGGGGCTCCATACATTAAAGTCGGCCTGACAATAGTTCTGTAGATGTTTACTTTATTTGCCGGGCTCAGAAAAGATCTTGGTCTGATGAGCATATTTAAACTTTTTTGGGCAATAGCGTTCTTTCTGCGGATCTCGGTCATATGTCCGGTAAAGATCAGTCGCTTGTCAAACACTATTCCCAAGTACTTTACTTTGTCTTTTACGTCTACTGTAATGTCATGTATCGTGAGTGGCGTAATGTCCAAGTTAGTTCTCTTTTTGGTTAGTATTGTTAGTTCTGTCTTTGGGACGTTCAAGTTTATTTTCCATCTCGCATAATATGGGAGAAGGATGTCGAGGTGATCTAGGAGTTTGATTTTTGCTGTCTGCGCGATTTTGGATTGCGAGTAAATTGCCGTGTCATCGGCGTAGAGCACTAAGGAAGTGTTAGGGGAGGAGGGGATGTCTGCTATATAGTAGTTGAATAGCTGTGGGGACAAAACAGTGCCCTGCGGGACGCCGGCTTTTAGCGGCCTCACAGACGAACTTGCCCTGTTTATGCGTACAGAGAGAGTACGCCCGGCAAGGTATGACTGGACCAATGCTGTCAGATACAGCGGGAAGCCAAGCTTCACATGCATCTTGTACAATAGTCCGTCATGCCACACCCTGTCGAACGCCCTCTCTATGTCCAGGAGAAGCAGCGCAGTGCTTTGACCTCGGTTAAAGCCCTGCACGGTGTCGTGTGCAATCTTCGCTGCAGGCATGGTAGTGCTATGCCTAGCCCTGAAGCCGAATTGCGCCATGGGCAGTACACCGAGTCCATCGGCTGCGCCGCTTATTCTGGACAAGAGTAGTTTCTCCGCCACCTTCGCCATGGTGGGGAGCAGGGAAATCGGTCTGTAAGAGCCGGTTTGCCTCGGATCTTTGCCTGGCTTATGGATCATCATGATCTCGGCATGTTTCCAAGAGGATGGGAAATGCTGTAGGCGAATGATGGCGTTTACAATGTGCATGAAATGTATGACGGATTTCTTCGGAAGATTCCGAAGAGTTAAGTATGGCAAGGTATCATTCCCAGGAGCTTTATTTCGGGGCAGGCGGTTTAATATAGACCTAATCTCCCCCGGGGTGACAAGCAGTTTGCTCATCACCGGCGGCGGGATAGGGTATTTTCGCGTTTTCAATTTAGATGCTATATCAGTAATGCTAGTGTGCGCAGGGATGGTATCGGGCGACTCCCTATGGAGCCCCTCCAGGAAATCAGCGAAGGCCTCTGCTTTGCCCTCGTCACTCATAATATCGTTGCCGTTTTGGCGGATAGCCGGCATGGGCGCAGAGGCTCCTCTGACTTTCCTGGCCAGGCTCCAAAGGGAGCCGTCCTGAGCGTTTAAGGAATTTACATACTGCATCCATTTATCAGTCCTGTACCCGCTGATTTGGATTTTGATGTTATTAGTTAGCTCATTCATATGTAAATAGTCGATTCTGGCATGATACCTTTGCCATCGGCGCCTAATGGCGTTTCTAGTCCTTATTTGCATAAGAATATGATCTGGGAGGGAGTCTGCAGGGCGCTCTTTCCTGACAGAGTGAACGAGTGTATCACGGATACGCTGGATGTTTAGGGTAAATGATTGGACTTGAGCCTCTAGTTCCTGGATGCTGTCTATTTGGTCGGGAACCACCGTTGCTTCG
This sequence comes from Pissodes strobi, assembly GCA_016904865.1. Lineage (NCBI taxonomy): Eukaryota > Metazoa > Arthropoda > Insecta > Coleoptera > Curculionidae > Pissodes > Pissodes strobi. The sequence continues at coordinate 48,527 of MU188115.1, read as the reverse complement.
TTCAACCTGCGCCTGAACTCCCTCCAATCGAGATTCCTGTATGAAATTTTCATTTCGCAGGTCTCTGGCCGCCTTGGTTCAAGGCAAATCACGATTGGGAGGTGATCAGAATTCAAGTCATTTATCGCCTGAAGCGGCGGGACGTCAGCGATTCCCTTCGTAACAGCAACATCCAGGTAGGAGGGGGTAGGGGCCCAAGCTGGGTAGAAAGTTGGAACTTCGGAGCGGTGAAAAAGGAGATCTGGGTTATTTTCAATTGCACGGAACATCATTCGGCCCCTGTTGTTCGTAGATCCGGCGCCCCACACAAAGTGTCGGGCGTTTAGATCCCCGATCAATATGGACCTTCTGTTGTCCGGGAAGAAAGCCATGAAGTCATCATAGGTAAAGGGAGCGAGCGGAGGAACGTAGGCCCCCGCAATACGCAGACCGTTCTCGGTCTCAATGCAAATGTGTTCTGCTACAGAGCGGATGCCGTGGACTCTTTTATATGGAATCGATCTACGTATTAGGCAGGCCACGCCGCCTCCGCGCGGATTGGGCCTATCAAATCTCTCGACCTGATAACCCCGAATCTTCAAAACAAACCATGGGTCTATGCGGGTTTCCAATAAAAAAATAACCGAGAAAGGATTATCATGCACAAATTGTTTAAACTCTCCCAATTTGTGCCTGATTGAATTACAATTCCAACTACACACTTGAAACATGGAACAGACATCTTATATGTTATATTTTCCGATTTCCTCGGTGAAGAATCTCACCGTTGCTTGAACAATGGCAATTTTATCGCCATTGCACGCCTTGATCATTGAGAGAAACTCGTCTAACGCAAAAAATAATTCGTTGATATTGACTAATGAATTGATTTCGTTAATTGTATCTGAAAGCTTATGAAAATTGTTGTTTAAATTAGTATATGCGTTTTGGTTTGAATTTATATTAGGATTTACAGGCAATTTTGCAGTGGTATTATTTGCACTTACATTTTGTTTAAGATTAAGATTCACGTCTCGGTTTTGGGGCGGCCGGCTTCTCCCAAGAGTGTTTGGGAACTGCTCGTCGTAGGGCTGTCTTTCGGTCCGGTCTTCTTCCCGTACTTGATGGTGGCTCTTGTTTGAGCCCTGACCTCTTCGCTGGCCAGCACGTTCATGTTCGAGGGTGGTTTGAGAGTTTTGCCACGCCGGTCTTGCCGGGGGTGGCGCAGGAATGTAGGTCTGTTTCTGTTTGGGTGGTGCTAACAGGTTGACCTTGTAGGTGTAAACTGGGCACTCAAATGACGAAATACTGCGTGCGACGGCGACGCTTGCCTCTCTCTTTACAGTGGCTTTCACTGTCTCTCTCTTACGACTCCAACGCCACCTAGTGTATGTGGCGTTGACTCGAGCGATTGTATTCGCGCTATATCTTCGTGATGCAATATGCCATCAATTTGCAACATAAGCTAGCGTGCGTCGTGGTCTAGAGGTTTAGATAGTTGGGTCTCAATTCTGCGGCTATCGGCGGCTCGGGTTCAAACCCCGTTGCTTCTTTTATTTTTTTACGGTTATGTTTCTAAACAGTTTTTTCTTGATTTTGGGTACCTATGTCTTGGGTTAGTTTTGGTTAGCAAACAGTTTTTTTTCTTGATTTTAGGTATGTCTTGGGTTACGTTTGGGTTAGCCCCTAGTTAGTTTCCTTTTCTTGAGCCCCCGTACCGAGCGGTAGCGAGCGGAGGGCCATGCGAAAGGTGAAATATTACTTATGGTAAGACGTGGCCGTACTTTGGATGCACTTTTGACGAAATATATAGCATCTTGCATGTGTTTCCGCGAATGCATAACACAATCGTGTCGGGAACGTTTTTAGACCGGCACGACCTAGCCACTAGTACCAGTAACTCCTGTCTATTTCTTTATTTTCTGTGGTGCTGATTAGTATGAAATTCTCCGTGCACTGACACTCCTATAGTCTACTCCTAGAACCTAGAAGTGGATATAGGGGATTCACCGAGCTGATACAGACTCCTAACATATTCGCAGTCAAAGGTGCATGATCCATATGGATCTTTGTCGCAGTATATGCACTTTGTAGCAAACAACGAGAAAAGGTTGCGTGAAAGAAGTATTTGCTAGTAGGTAGTAGATTAAAAAATCTTCCCGGATGCATTATTCATATCTAACGTACAGGATCCCAAATTTTATAGTGCGACTGTAATGTAAATGTGCATAATTTTCGATGCGGCGAAACGAATCCATGTCTCTATGTTCTGGCAAAATTTCTGCAACGCCTCGGTGGAGTAGAGGGTAGCGTGCTTGCCTGTCATTACGGCGCTGCGGGTTCGATTCCCGTCAGTCGCGATAGACGTTCTGTTTATTGTTTTTTTTATTAACTTACCTTTTTTCTGAATTTTGGGTTAGTTTTGGTTAGCACTTGGTTAGTTTTCTTTTCTTGAGTCTGCGTAGCGAGCGAAGCTAGCGTAGGGCCATGCAAAGCCATAATATTACCCTTTAACATTTATATTATAGTCGCCTATACGCCTGTCATAACAAGATGCGATACTATCCGTAAGATATAAATATGCTTCCCGGATCGTAAGGTATCGATACAACACAAATATATCGATACCAGCAATGTATTGTAGCCCAAAGTATCGATTTTAAATATCGAGTATCGGATTTAAAAGTATCGATGCTCTGGAATATCGTATCGTATCGCGCATCCCTAGTTTTAGATCGCTGATCGCTTAGAAAACTACTTGAGATGTTTCAGACTAATTACTGACAAGCGGCACGGTTTTAGAAAAAAACTTTTCAGCAAACAGCTGCTAAACTTCATCTACACGGGTATTGATTCTTCATATTACACTAGTATTTAATTCAATTTATCACCATATTTAATTTTGGAATATCTGTCCCGCAGGTCCCGCTAACTTGGCATCCTGAAATCCCGTTAAGATCGATATTTTAACACGATATTTTACTGTATCGATACTCTACGTTTCGATCCGTATCGATACTTTTGAGTGTATCGTGCATTCCTAGCTAGAACGTTACTTGCGTAACGTTATTTTAGTAGAGCAGACATTTTTACTCCACGCGGCGCATTACCTTACCAGAGCTTGAAATCTTGAGTCACGTGGAAAGATAAGGTGTATTCTTCAAATGCGTGATTGTTTCCTTCGCATGAAAATCGATGTGTACATCCCTACCAGATTTTCTTCCCACATGAGAGCTGCCTCAATGGCCAATACATACATTTGAGATAACCTACTTTAATTTAGGGACCAACGACTCGAGGATTCGTGTCCTGCTGCGATTAGTTGACAAAATTTGGGTGTGATTCTGAATCTTTTTACAAGACGTTATCCGGGCCACATTGCAACAAGAAGTTGCGGGGACCGGGTCACAGGGCTTCAGAGTTGTTTTACATTACATTTTCACTTCAAGGCCCTCCGCTCGCTCTGGGGCGCAACCAAACAAACCTAACCAAAACTGACTCAAATTTAAAAAATGAGCAAATATAACTGAAAAAAAAACATCGGCGGGAATCGTATCCGGGTCGCCGTATCACAAACACAGCATGCAACCACTGAACTGCGAAACGACTTGAAAGCAATTCGCTGGACCATAAACATATGGTGTGTCAACAACGTAATGAATGCGCAACTCTGAAGCCCTGTGGCCGGGGTCTGTAGAACGTCTACTCACATTATACGGCTTCAGAGTTGCGCGCACATCACATTTTTGACAAACACTGTGATGTAACCCTTTTCGCCTACGGCTCATCAGTCCCTGCTTGTATTTCAACAGTTTCAAAAGCGCTTGAAAGTGAAGCAACTTCAACTTGAATCTCAGTCAAGAATCGTTTATTTCTACAGTTTTATTCGCAGCTTGAAAGTGAAGCAGTTTTAAATTGAATATCAGTACAGAATTTTTATTTCATAAATTACGAAATTGGCTTGAATTTCGCGTTCAAACCTCTATGAATTATGTTTTCTGCATTTGCGTAAGTTATGTACAAGGGTCTGTGTATACACCCATTCATTGAATCAATATAAATATAAATAAGTGTAGTATGTTCGCATATCAGAAGTGAAACTTCTTAAACTTAAACGCCCTAGCCTCGGATTTGTTAAAAAGTAGTTTTTTTAAATATACCACTCAATTAACAAAAATGGAACGCCTGAATGAAAAAAAAATATTCTTCATAAAAGTTTCGCTTATGTCTTGACCAGGTAATAGAGCAAACCCCATACTTTTATCTCGTAAACTAACAAAGAAATCACAGTAATATAAAGCCCTAGCCTTATACCTATCTTAACGGATTTGGTAAAAAAGTAGTTTTTATAAATACAACACTCAATTAACAAAAAGGGACGGCCTAAATTTTAAGTACATAATTCATAATTGAAGTTATGACATGATTAAATGCTTATTTATGTGGGGATCTGAAGATACTTGATTCGAGTCACCCCCAAAATATTCTGGACTTAACTTGAACATCCTTATCCTCTTAAGTGTGGTTTATATAGTCATTTTTAGACAAACTAAGACTAAGATTCAGTTTGAAGCGGTTCCGGACTTCCGCTTCGGCTCCGGTCGAGTTAACACGCGTTGTGTAGCGGCTCTTTAGTCGCCATTGGGTGAAAAATGGTAATCGTTCAGGGACCGTTGTTTTTTTCCTGAGGAGGTATCGGACGTCTTAACCAGAAGAAATAGACATATTTACGCCTGTCTCCAGGCTAAGTTCCCTGGAATCATTTCTGACTGTGTCATGTGCAGAATTTTAGCAGCCATCATAGCTGTTTATAAGTTTCAATTAACGTTTTTTGTGAGAGTTCGAATTTTCCAGGGTTTCATACACGTCATACTGGAGATTCCAACGTAATTACACCGCCCAACAAGGGTGTAGGTAACCTATCTGATGGGAGGGTCGCCCCAGCTCTAGCTAACGCCGGACGGGTGGTCGTGCTGGTGAGCAGCGCGTGATGAAACGGTTTCACTTTCAAGTCCGCTTGAAACTGTTGAAATAAACGTAAAGATTGTTTATGTCGTAAATTTTAAAAGTTACTTGACTATCGCGTGTAATGTTCAACCTGCAAAGAATCAAATTTTTCGCCCTTTGTATTTTTATAAGTTAAGTCAATTTATGGAATATGGAACTTTCCGGTTTGAATTTGGTGGTGTTTACATGTTGGACGAGGGTCTTGTATTTTTTATCTGCGGGCCAGAGCCCCTTGCAAATTTCGGAACCTCCTGGGATTAGTTTGGGTTAGTATATACCCGCAATAGTGGAGGTTCCACCGATAGTATCACGGTCCAGCAAAGCTGTAACCCATCTGGGAGGGTCACCTTACAGCTGTTTCCTATCCCGGCTGCATATCCATATCAAACGTACAGGATCGCATCTTGTTATGACAGGTGTGTAGGCGACTATAATATAAATGTTGATATTGTTAATAGGTATTACTATGACTTTGCATGGCCCTACGCTCGTTTCGCCCGCTACGGGGGCTCAATCAACAAGAACTAACCAAGTGCTAATCCAACCTAACCCAAGGCTAACCCGGAATTAGGAAAAAATGGAATCGAACCCACAGCGCAAGAATGACAGACAATCACTCTGTCTCCTACACCACCGAGGCGATGTAGAAATTTTGCTAGATCGTAGAGACATGGATTCGTTTCGCCGCACCGAAAATTATGCACATTTACATTACAGTCGCGCTATAAAATTTGCGATCCTGTACGTTCGATATGAATATGCAGCCCGGCTAGAGAAGGTGTTGAACGGAACAAAAAGTATCAATACAGTGAAATATCGTTTGTTAAAGTATCGATACTTGTTTGTTAAAGTATCGATAACCCAAATATCGATACTTAGCAACCAGGGATTTTCAGAGTGCTAGGCCAGCGGTACTGTTATTCCAAAAATATATAATGATGATTTGAATTAAACGCTCTGCATTATTATCAAGATACTTATTATTATTATTACTAAAAATTAGAAATAAAACTAAAACATGTTTCATCTTTTATCGTTTCCCAAAATACTATAGAAATCAGTAGAAAAATAGTGTGACCAACACCCTAATAACTAGAAGGCCTGATATCTAAATCTAAGATGGCGTTGCGGATAGGGAGCAGGCTCCGACAACGGAAAACGTATTAATCCTTATATAAACTACGTTATTACTTTATTGACTTCAAAAAAATACATACCTAAATTATTTTTAATAGTTAAATACAATATACCAAAATAACAATAAAAAATCGTTTGGGAGCCATACCCATTAGCGAAAGGAACATAATAATTATTATAATAAGTAGTTTAACAATTATAATATGCTATGATGTAAAACATACGGATTGTGGCTATTGCTTTATAAATATACAGTGGTTTGTTTAAAATATATCAAAGTATATATAAACTAAAACAAGAATATATAGATAATTAGATATTTTTTAAAGACTGTTTCTTGAACTGCATAAAATTTATGTGCATGTGATATCGAAAATAAAATGCTACAAAATAAGGCAGTGGTATTTACAGGTGGTTTATAATAAAAATATAATTGCTCTTTTAAAAATGTAATAGAATCCCTTTCAGCTGGGATTTGATCTGTTACCGATGTTAAAATATTACTTAAAATGTTTAAATTGTCTTCTCCAGAAACTAAGCAGCTTCAATAAGAACTTTCTGTACAGTATTGTCACGACTAACAACCGTCCGAACGTTTTTGTGCTACCCTATAGAACTAGCCGCCGTTCCGCTCGCTTCTTTGTCTGTATGACTCATCGCCCGGCCGCCGGTCGC